>JADDOH010014369.1:0-52170 GCA_016648135.1 Agrypnia vestita | reverse complement strand
TAGGATTGTACTTCGATACAATTGGAGAAGCAAAACTCTATAATGATCATTGGAAATTGGTTACATTTCAAGACACTTCAAACATACAACCACAGTTAGAAAAAGCATCTGATATATATTATAAAACTAACACTGCATGCACACAAATTAAATCTTATCAAATAGATAACACATGTTCAACTTCGTTAACTGCAATTAAACACGTACTGAACGATTTAGAGATAAAAATTGAATAATTTTCTCATCTAATATCAAACGTCAGAGTAAAACGAGGATGGTTTGACGGAATAGGTAGCGCATTTAAAACATTATTCGGAACATTAGATTCGGATGACGCTAATTATTACGATGAAGCTATTAACAAAGTCACAAAAGACGATGAACACATAATAAATTTGTTGATAGACCAAACACATGTCGTAACATCAACTATTACAAACTTTAACAATTCTATTGCTAGATTCAGAACAAATGAAATGATTTTAAACAAAAATATAGAGGAAATACAAAATTTCATGAAAATGATGAAAAGTAAAGACTCTTTAAACGATATGAGAGCAATTCTTATAAATCAAATGAACTTGTTAAGAGACGTGGTGGAAGAAATCAAAACACGAGTAGAAAATATTCTTAACTCTATAATGTTTGGAAGAAATAACATCATTCACCCTTCCATAATAACACCGTTACAAGCATATAAGGAATTATCAACTAACATCAAATACATTGCTCATGGAAGAGAATTTTTTGTGCCACCAACGCTAGATAATATACACATAATATTAAATTTAGCCACTCTTACGTCATATTACAAGGACAACAAAATTATATACATAATATCCATACCATTAGTACAAACTCAAGAATTTGTCTTATACAAAACGATACCATTACCAATACCACATGATAAATTTAAACCAAGTACATTCTCACTTATACAAAATGAACATAGTTACATAGGATTAACAAAAACAAAGACACTTTATTTTCAAATGGATAATTTAAATGACTGTAAAATCGTGACATCAAACCGTTTAATCTGTCATAGAATGGACGTCATATCAACCACAGATAACCCGTCATGCGAAACGGAAATACTAACCTCAAGTATAAATAAAATGCCACATACATGTAACACGAGAACAATATTCGGAAGACTGAATATTTGGCATAAAATACTAAATAATAAATGGATATATGTACAAACATCCAAAACAAGACTATCAATAGACTGCAAAAAAGATAAAATCGAAGAAATAGATGTGATAGGCACCGGAATACTGCAATTAAATAAACCTTGTAAAGCCTACACTAAACTACTGCAATTCGTAGCAGATAATGACGTAACTACTAATTTAACTTTACCAAAATACGATTTTAGTATAGTCGAAGATGACTGTTGTACCAAAACTAAAATAAATATCACTTATCCTCATTTAACACCGATATCAATTTCTAACATAGATTTAGACGAGTTACGCGTAGCGTCACATAAACTAAATCAATTTGACGATGAGTTAAAACAGATGAAAAATAAACCTCACATCATAAAATATACATCATATTATACCTCCATCATTTATTCATTAGTTGGATTAGCAGGCATATATAGCCTATATAAACTATATCGAAGATATAGGAAAATAAATCACGATACCAGCGGATGCTGCGTGAAGATATACAACCAATGTTTTACTAGACAAAATCAATCGAGAAATCCTATTCAGGACAGATACCCTGCTATATCCTTAACAAACATCAATTCTGAAAGCATAAATGGGGAAGATACACCTGTTCTATCACCTACAGCTAGGGAAAGAATGGTTACAAGGTCTATGCAACCTTTAAGAGATAACACTTACTCTTAAAATTTTAATGGTCTTAAATTCTTATTAATACTTCTCATTAGATTCAAATTAATTAGATGAATCTGGCAAGTCCTTACAAATACTACACTTTGTAAAGGTTTTATAAAAAATGTATACATTATGCAATAAACAAAAATTTGCATTAATTAAAGGATATAATCCAATGTCAAATATTTAATATCGATATCATTAGCACAATAAATGTGACTAATCTTAAAATGTTAACATGTAAATGAACTAAAAAGATCTTAAATCTATTACCACCACCAAATAGATTCAAAAACATGTCATGTATAAAATGAATATTCATGTATTAAATAAATATTTATATAAAATAAGAAACATATGTTAAAATTTCAATTTACTTATTCAAAAATTGTACAACCTTCCATCATTAAAAGAATAGTAAATCTTTGAAATTATAAAAAGTTATATTAATAATTTTAAAATACTTTGTAATTAGAAATAACTTTATTGTAAGAATTATTCTATTACATTAAAAATAATTTCATATATAATAGAAGTTACTTCACTCTTAAGAAGTTTTGTAGAAGAAACCTAGAATAAAAAGAAATATATATTAATCAATTTCAATATACTTAAGTTAAATCTTAAAAGTAATTACATACTCACCTATTTTGTAAAGTAGAATAAAAATTAATCAAGAGAAAAGGAAGTAAAAACAAAAAAAGAAATTGTACCAATACTAACCCATTATACACTAGTGTAAAAGCAGATAACCTGAATTCTCTATCTATAATCGAATACAAAAAAGAAAGTGTACCAATTATTAAACTAACACCATTGAGAAATAGTAATGAAACTACTATACTGTATCAAGTATCTGATGATTCCACATATGACTTTAAAAACATGTTTAACTCCACTGATGTTATTTATAATACTACTATTGTAAATGTTAACGAAAAGAACACCGGCGAAGGTTTAAAAAATATTAATTATATTGATGACTTCCATAACGTAGCATACAAATATGATGCAAAAAGAACTTTTGAAACTCAATATATAAGCTGTCAATTAGACAATAGAAGACTGCAACGTCTTTACGAAGTTCAAAAGAGTTCTTTTGATAGACTATTAGCAATGCGAAAAAGAACTTCGTCTATTTTTTGGTAAATAGTCTCAGTCTTAAAGGGGGAGGTGTTATGTACCTCTGTTACAAGTACCAACTTGCTTGTATTAGCCAATTCTTGTTTTTCATTGCATCATCTTTTTATGAGATCATCTTCCTATGATATCATCTTTTATGAAATCATCATTTTAAAGGTCACATTAATAATCAACTCGTGGCAGGAAATTACGCAAGTTAAAAAACCCGCTTACGCATTCTAACAAGGAAAAACCGAGTAAAACTGGTTCAGACAAGCTCGAGTGCGTAATAACCCAACCGAATCGACTCACGTCATTCTGGGGCTATATAAACCGAACATCCTTCCACCGAGTATCTATTATTTGTCCAGTGTTCTTGACATTAACATCGTCATCGTTGACTGTAATTGTGAAAAGTACTCTTGATTAAAACTTCTAAAATTATAAAGTTATTAAATTGTTTTTATTACTCGAGTCACCGGTTTACCCTCTACAAAACTTGAAGAAGACTGAAGAATACAAGGAGAAATCCTCTCTACAAGAGAACTATTTGAAAAGGACCACTCTCTTCATAAAAAGGAGCAGACCAAAGACTTTGGGTAATAACAGTACGCATACATTAAAAATATCGGATAAGTGAGAAAAGTATTCTGGTCACAAAATACCTCAAAAACAACGCTAGTCATCTTTAAATGTGTAGAGAGGAATGAATATAAGTTATGCCTCAAAATTTTCGAGGCTATTCACAACATGGACCCTCAATATATTACCGATTTCTGCATTTCATTTTCCGCAAATAACAGACAACTAACACTTTGCTTAGCATCAACATCTGAAACAAATAGGTCAGTTGAAGTAAATCGCGACCACAAAACTAATTTCGGATGATTTGATGACCGTTATTTCGCGGTGGGTGGACCAAAGTTATGGAATAAACTACGAAATAAACTGAGACAAACAGACAGCTTATCGCAGTTCATAAAACAACTAAAGATGCACTTATTTAGACATCATATAAAAAACTATGGAATCAGACCGTTACAGCACTATGTTTTCGCTCCTAGTATGCACTCCGCGAAAATGCCTAATTTTTACTGCCACTCTTAACTATAGTTTTAACCGTCAATTCATTTTTTGTACGTCATCTAGTGTATAAATAATTGTAAAAAAAAAATTAGCCAGTAAGTTGTTTGGTAAAATAATTTTAATGCGTGAAGCGCCCTAAAACGCGCTTTATAAAGTATCCAAAAATTATAATTATTAAAGGTCGTTAAAGCTCTCCGCGATCTAAGCTAATTGACTAATAGGTACCTATCCACCATGGGCGTGCAGTGAGAACAAGAAGCATGACTTTTATTTGAAAAAAAGTGGATATTAAATATTTATCTGGGAGAATACTACGAAATATTAAAATCTGAATAGTAATTCAATTATCGCGATAGGAATATTACGAGATATGTCTCTTACTTCGGTTTCCTTTCAAAATATATGCTTGGGAAAAAGTCGTGCTTCTTGTTCTCACTGCACGATCCTGGTATCCACTATAGTTATATATACTATACTGCTTGATGCATATTTATATGAGCTTCACAAATGGAAACAAAAATTTATTCTTCCTTCGGATATAGAGAATGTACGAAAAAAAATTTTTTTTTTTTAAACTAACAATCTTTGCATAAACTAATTTTGATTAATTTAATGTCAACCGGTTTCTAAACTTCAGTGTCTTCGTCAGGGTCAACGCACACTAAATGATGAATGATAAAAAAATCTCCGTATCAATAAGAAACCGAATGTCGGGCGGGGACGTGACTTCAGTCGCGGTGAGGTGCGAGAAGGAGATTGACAGGGAAACACTGTCACAAGATTCTAAAATCGAGAAAAACTGCACATAAAGTTTATCGAAGAATCTAGAAGATTTTGGAATATATTAGATATTGGTAGAAAAGGCGACTATATTCGCGAAACTTTTTGAGGTCCATGACTACATAAACAGCGGCGGCAAAGGAACGGGCGCGAATCCGAGCGAACATAGACAACCAGCGAACAAAGCACCAGAGCACCTATCTGCATGCGGAATATTCTAGTAGCGAGACGGCATAAATAAAGTGTCAACAGACAAGTGAAATATTCTCGAGCGACGATTAGTGAGAATTACGCAATAGATTTCCAGTAAAATTTGAATTTAAAAAATCAATAAAAGTTTAAATTGTTCATTGCTTCATTTCGTCTCCCAGAATCCGTGAAAATATATTGAAAAACGTGTTGTTTTTAACTGAATAGGATATATCAGATGAAGGGTTAACTGATTTTTTTTACATAACTAAAATATTGTATAACCTAGGGGTTCTGTTGTTCATATACTAGGGTTATTTGGAAAACATTAATAACCTTGCAGGACTATATTTCTGTCTTAATTATGAGTCGAAAATGTTCAAGCTATCATGACCTAATTAATATCAAAAATTATGGAGATATGCGACATCAAAGTTTGCATTTTTTTTCTCAATATTTCTGACATATTTTTTGTAAAATATTGGACTATCATTACAGTAACTTATAACGATTACGAAAAATTCATTAGTTGCAATACAAGTTAAATAAAATTATATAAACCCTGAAACCCTTATTATTTTATTTGACTTGTATTAAAGGGAATAAATTTTTCAAATTAATGATAGTCCAACGTTTTGCAAAAAATAAGTCATAAATATTGAAGAAAAAAATGCAAACTTTAATGTCGCATATCTCCATAACTATTGATATTAGGTCATGATAGCTTGAGCATTTTCGACTCATAATCAAGGCAGAAATATAGTCCTGCGAGGTTATAAATGTTTTCCGAATAAACCTTCACAAAAATTGAGTATCCTTTTTAAACGTCTCTAAGAAGTGGTTAGCTGACTCAGAAAAACGAATACCTTTGAGCCACAAGGCCTGCAGCTTGGCGTGGTTGTGCGGGCTGAAGGAGTGCGTCTCCAGCAGCCGGTAGAGCTCCTTGTAGTTGCCCCTGTGGAAGGCCACCGTGGCCTTGGCCTTCAGCACGGACTCGTTGCTGTGCAGCTTCTCGCACGCCGGCAGCGACCACAGGAACCGGCCCAGCCGCTCCACGTTCCCGGCCTGCTGCAGGACCTGCGGAACACGACACACGAGCGTTAGCGATTGTCCTCGTCCGTTCTGTTGTTCCCGTACCTTCAGACGACATCAATAAAAAAATCATTAATCTTGAATGTAGTAAAAAAAAAATTGGAGGAGCGTGTACTCATATGTACGCGCGGTAGAAGCTATAATTCTTGATTGTATATTTTTATTTAGTTGTAGAAAAAAGGAATACATTTTTACATCTAGTAATTAAACATTACAAATTAATATAGCACTTAAATATAAGGAATTTCTTCTTCTTCAAACACAGCAAAATTATTTTGTGGTGACATTATAATTATAATTTATAGAAATAAACTTCGTTTACACCACCTTTTTATTAAAAAAATCAACAAGTTTCAGAGCCAATGGCCCCTTCGTCAGGATAACAAATGTATAACATTTCTTATCCTGACAAAGGGGTTATTGGCTCTGAAACATGTTGATTTTTTTCAGTAAAAAAGTGGTGTAAACAAAGTTTATTTCTATAGATTATAAAGAATTTCACCTACTTAGGATTAATAGAGACCAATGCAAATGACACATCAATCGAGATCAAACACAGAATACACATGGCAGATAAATGTTTCTTCGGTTCGCAATTCGAATGCGAGATGTCTTTGAAGGAAAACAAAAGAGCATCAATTACGTCCTGTATTAACGTATGGCTCTGGATGCTGGGTATTGAGTAAAAAGGATTCAATTCAATTCAATTTATTTATTGATAATATGTATATTACAAACAAAATGTTTAAGGCATACATATTAGGAAGTATATATCAAAATAAAATAATAAATTAAAAATAATATAAAATCTGGTCAAAGGTGTAGGAGAATCCCGCTTCGGAAAACCCCCTCAGACACATGGAATATATCAATACCCAAAGCGATTTTGTTCAGCATAGCTGTGGCTCTTTCAACAGGCATAACCATCGGCAGGTTGGTCCTGTATATTGGAATGTGAAACAATATATGCTGACGATGTCTAATAATCAGGAACATACAAACCAATGCTCTGCATAATTTCAGGATTATCGATCATACCGCGCAACAATCGATAAAAATGTGTAATCAAATACACATCATTCTAGTCTCTAGACTATTGTAGCCAAGCATACCCTGGAGAAACTCGGTTGGGTAAAGCCAAGGATAATGCCCGTACTCTCTCATGTAGAGATATCTCAGAAACTTCTTTTGGACATTCTCCACCATAAGAGAGTACTTGCCCTCATGTGGCCCCCAGATCATCGAGCCACTCTCGAGTCTACTCCGCACCAAGGAGTTGTAAAGAGTTCTCAGTACGCGGGTATTCTCGAAAACCCTGGCAGTACGCAGAACAAATCCTAACATTCTCAAAGCATTACCACTGATTGTCTCTATGTGATCGTGAAATGTTAGGTTGCTTACAAATCTAACACCTAGATCTTTAACATTTGATGTTCTTGTCGAGCGATAAAATCGAGTTTTTTGGGCCCTAGTGAAGGATATAACCGAACACTTGGAAACATTAAACAAAAGTTTATTTCGTCTTCCCCATTCACATATATTTGATATATCTGCTTGGAGAAGACGAAAATCGTCCAAAGTTGACACCCTTAAGAAAAGCTTTAAGTCATCCGCAAATAACAGAAAGCGCGAGTTTAAAATTACATTTTTTATATTATTAATAAAAATCGAAAACAACAATGGACCCAGGTTAGATCCTTGTGGGACACCCGAGAAGGTAAAGAAGCACTCTGACGCGAATAGGCCGTAGGAGACGTATTGGTTCCTATTTTGGAGGTAGCTCGCCATTAATTTTAGCATACCATCCGAGAAACCAATCTCATACAACCTTTTCAATAAGACATCATGGTTGACTGTATCAAAGGCTTTGGCGAAGTCATTATATGAACAGTCTACCTGATGTCCCGCGTCCAGAGCTTCCGTGACGTAATTTGTGAAGACCATCAGATTTGTCTCAACCGAGCGGCCTTTCCTAAATCCATGTTGTTCATCAATTATAAATGGCTCTACTCGGGAAGAAATGTCTCTCCTCATATTTGAAAAAAAAAATACTCAGAAAAATATTCGGTCTTGTATATATTGCTTATCATGCAATAAAAATATATTGCAGATAAACGGTACGATACAACGAGGAGGTCTACAATATTTACAATGAGCCCAATATACGCAATTGATCAAAATAAGAAGACTGCGATAGGCAGGGCACGTAGAAAGAATAAGCGAAGAGAAAACATCAAAAAAGATTCTCCACACAAAGCCCTAAACTCCGATGGCTGGATGGAGTGCAGCAAGACGTGAAAACTATAAGCATCAGGGATTGGAGGAGTACATGTCAGGATAGAGGAAGATGGAGAGGAATGTTGGAGGAGGCCAAGGCCCACAATGGGCTGTGGAGCCATTGATGATGACGAACGTAGCACTTAAACTTAACATATTCACAAATAGAAACACATTTTCACATCTGGCACAAAATAAAGAAGACTTTTTAACAATGAAACAACATAACATGATCATAGATTAAACTTACTTTTCACATATTTTGCACTTAACCTACGAAAAGCAGTGCGACTATTTACGTCTTTCACGTCTGTTGGCAGTTCATTGAAAAATTTGAAATCTTTATAGTACAAACTTTTTTGTGTTCCTGCCAGATTAGTCTGTGGAAGCCTAATAACCCCCCTAATTCTCGTAGGATAAGTGCGTATCATATCGTATTTTATATTTTTATACATATATAATGGAACTAATCCGTTCTTTACTTTATATATCAAGACTAGGACATTTTTTATTATTTGTTGCCTGGTTGTCATAACCTTCAGTTGCTTTACCATATCGTTTCTTATATATTTGTTACATCTTAAGATAGTTCTCATGGCTCCGTTTTGAATTTTCCCTTCTCAGTTTAGTTTGCCAAAAATAATAGTGTTGAACAGTAATTAATATGCGAATGGTTATAATTGATATTTACATATTGGTAAAAAAAATATATTTTAATACAAGTATACTGTCGAATCTGCAAAAAATCGATTTCGAGTTACTCTACATTTTCGGATACTGTTAAAAATTGTTTACTTTTCCTTTAGTTTGACACATTTTTTTTCCGAAATTTTTGTCCGAAAATTGAATGTTTTAAGAGAGCACAACAGAAAAAGATTTTTGAAAATTTTACAGCATCCGATGGGACCGTCGCGTAGTTATAATGCGACGAATAAAAAAACGAATGCATTTTCAAAAAAAGTTCAAGTGCCTTTCATGTTTTATCGATTTTCGGCCTAAAACGGTTCCGTATTCAAAAGTTTCGAAACTGTACAACTTTGACAGCCGCATTGAATGTCGAATCGGTGTGTTTTTTGTTTTGAAAACGAATATCTGACAATTACTCCGTTTTTGCAAAAACATTGAAAATGACATGAAATCCTAATACACGCCTAAAATCGTAATTCAATAAACAGTTTTAATTTTTAATTCAATAACCAATCATTCAGTTTTTGTATTGAGCATCTTTATGATTGGTACTCGATTCAAGATGGTCGACAATACATTATTTATATTACTGGAACAATTATTTCAAGTGAATAAATTTTTTAAAGTTTACACTGCACGTGCGAAACTTCCGTTTCCACTTATTTAGTTCAAAGTATGTTAGGTATGTTCCATAAATTCGTTCTTATGTTTATCTAAAGGATGATAACTAACATTTCGAAGTTATCTTCTGGCTCATTTAGGGTAAAATTTTTACTGTAACGGAAGTTTACACTGCACTTGCGAAACTTTCGTTACAGTAAAAATTTGAGCCAAAAGAAGATAACTTCAAAATGTTAGTTTACCATCCTTTAGCTAAACATAGGAACCAATTTATGGAACATAGCTAACATATTTTGAACTAAAAAAGTGATTAGGGTATTTTGTTTCTAATCTATATATGTGCAAAAAGGGAGCCAAATTATCATTGCAAAATATACGGTATATTGGAAGTGAAATATGCATACAAAAACATATCGAGGGTGGAAAGCCAAAAGGGCGTTAGTAATTATTTCGAACTTTACAGGAGAGCAAAAGAAAGTTCTGTCAATCTGATTTTATCGATTTTCCTTTTATTATTAAACGATTTCCATATTTGATAATCCAAAACACATGGCTTTCTACACTCGATATAATGGAATGAAAAGTTAATTTAGAATACTAGGCTTCATTCTTCGCGTAATTAAAAAAAATATTGTTCTCAAATAGCAATAACGTTATATGAATTTTAAATTCGTAGTAAATTAGAATATGCATAGCTGATATGGGCATCACCCTATGACAAAGAGGTAAATACAAATGATAGAATCCATCCAAAAAAGAATTACTAGAATATTAGTTTATAGAGAAGCTATCGGCAATCAATTTGAATCACGTCGAAACAAATTAAGGGGTTACGTGTATTCAGGATTTTTAAAAAATCGAATCACTTTTATCTACTTCTTTAACTAATAGAATAATAATCCCCGATTTAATGATACTAGGTATACAAAATTATAAACGCTTACCTTGGTGAATAAAATTTTCTACGAGAAATTAAAATATCAGATTCCATTACAATTATCTCAATACGACGACCTTTCATTTAATTTTTTTTTAATAGGAATATAGGATACTTTTCTCAATTACCGCGATTAATTAGAACGTAGAAGAAATAAGACGCCGAACAAAAGTTGCCGATATTATGTACCGTATTGCAAAACTAAAATGGCAGTGGGCTGGACATATGGCTCGACAGGAGGATACTAGATGGGCACCCAGAATCCTACAGTGGAGGCCCTGGACAAAAAATAGAAGCGTCGGAAGACCTCCCAAAAGATGGTCTGATGACATAGTCCAGCAAGCAGGAAGAACCTGGATGCGAAGGGGGAGAAACAGAGATGAGTGGAAGAAAATGGAAGGGGCCTACATCCAGCAGTGGAGGGAAAAAGGCTAAGGAAGAAGAAGAATTAGAACGTACATTCTTCATTCGCAAAGCAATCCCAATTATAATTTCGTTGTCTGTCCGTCCGCCCGGGTAAAGTCCGCAACTTTTTTATAGTATTTTTTTTTTTAATAAATAAATTCTTATTCCTTAGGAACCGATACGTAAAAGTACCATCTTTTTGACAGGTTACTGCAAAACGAAATTCAAAAAGAACATTTTATTGCAATTGACAATATGGTCATTGACACAACAGATAAAACAAGTTCCTTATGTGATTATACCTTTGAAATACAATAATGTAACATAATATGATACTATTTAGATGTCATTATATTATACCATCATGCACAAAATTTATGGGCCTGTCCAGCCTTTTAATTAAATAAAATAATTTGAAAAAACAAAATAATTTTTCATAATTTGGATTCTGGATCCTCGTAAATCACAGAAGATGTAATCGAGTGTTAAAAGTAATGGCGTATGTCGAGTATACATTTCAGGCATAACAAAACATCTCTTAGTTTTACAGCATCTATGCCTAATAGCGAATCGTACTTTTGCTCCGGCAAAGATAGATTTTTGATCTTGACGTGATCTCCTCATAAGTTTTGCCTCTTTTCAAAAGTGTAGCTTCTTCGTTTCTTCTGACTATGCAGAATTCCCTGACTTCTAATTTAATTTCAAGGCAATTATTTTTACAAACAGTCACAACCATAGTTTTTTATTGGAAAATCTAACACATTTTTCTCATTTACTTGTGTTGGTTTATTTTTCTTCTTTTTCTCTGCATCTTGTATGGCAAAGTGAATAAATTTCACCATTTTTTTCTTACCTTCTCTTGCGTTTTTTATCATATTTTTGTAAGAAAAATATCATATTAAAATTTATTCACCAGGTTACGTACATTTTAACTACGGAGATCTTCTTAAAATGACACGAACTAAATTACTTAATCAATTAATAAATTACCAAACATATTATGTTTTAAAAATGAAGAAATTCGCTTCACTTTGTGGGCCCTATTGTGACTGTATGGACTGGTGAGACGTCTTTTTTTCAATAATACTACAATGTAAACTATTTTCTTAAATTTAATAAAATTATTGCAAAATCTATCCGTTTGTTTACTTACAATATATGTTTTAAAAAACAGTGTTTTAACAAATATTTCAATTTTTTGTGGTTTTAATTTATAACTACTTAACCTAAATACAGAAATTTCATCTTAGGCCCGGTTGTATCAAGTTGGATTAAAGTAAAAGTTCGTTTAAAGCATACATTTTTACAGAAACGGGTTGTTTGATTGGTGGAGAACGCAAAAATCTAAAACGAACTTTTACTTTAATCCAACCGGGCCTTTTCGAGTAGGATATAGGAATAAGGTGACAAATTTTCTGTATTTAGGTCAGTTATAAATTAGACTCGATGATGAGAGAGATTGCTCTTCTCATCACTACAGTAGTGATAAATTTAGCTCAACGTGTATGCATTACAAAGTTCTATTTACTGTAAATGAAAATTATCATGTAGCATCACAAAGTAACCGCCATATCAATCGATAATATGCTAAGATCAGCTTTCCATTCTTTAGTTCATTTTATACTTTACCATAAATGGATTTGCCACTCACACATCTAAGGCCCGGTTGCGCCATCTGAAGTAAATTTTACTCGAGTTAAATTAACCCGAGTAACTTTTTTTTTCCATCCTCGAGAGTAAACTCGATTTCGGGTTGTTGAAACGTCTTTTATACCACTGTCAAACCAATAGTGAGGCTAATAGGGTGCCAAGCGGAATAAACCTCAAATACCGCATACGTCTATGGAATTTGATTTATTTCAGTTGTTTTACCACTGGCAATACGTATTTTTGAAAACCAGTTCAAACAAACCACTCTATTCTACGAAACAAACCAAACAAACGTCAAACCATCGCTAAAATAACGCGAAATTAAAAGATTCATTGTAATGTTTACAAATTTCAATACGACAATGACAGCAACAAAATTCAAATGACATGTACCTATACGGACAAATGTCACATTTTCAAATCAGCTGTGAGAGGACGGCCATTTTTTTACCAACGATTTTACCTTTACCCACCGATATTGGAGTTAAAAAATGTTACTCTTGTATGTGGGTACTTCGACGAGTAAAATATTTTTTACCATAGATGGAACAACCCGTTTTAGTAAAAAAAGTTACTCGAGTAACTTTTTTACCTTCTTTACTTCAGATGACGCAACCGGGCCTAAGTGATCTTATTTCAATCGAATTCATTCTACTTTCGTCACTTTTTGTACCAAAAAATATATCGTGTACCATTGATTTTCGATTTACGTCCAATTTTTCATTAACGTACATTTTCCGTAAAGTGAAATTGTACGGTAGGCTAAGTACGCGCAGCGAGCTCGTCATCACGCGCGGCCGCGGGGGGCGGGGGAGGGGGGCGACAGCTCTCCCGCGCTGGGTGCTCGCCTGTGTGTGTGCACTGCGCACCGCACGCACACGGACCCGGCAGCACTCTGCGGAGTAAATTCAACAACGGTGTCGTGTTACCGCTGTTGGCAAACTCGGCTCATGCCGCCACCCCGGGCCCGAATCTCCGCTGGTCTCGGGTGGGTTCGCGCGAACTGCGGCCGGAATGAGCAGGCAGCCTGAAGTACAGAAAAAGGTCTCGAAGTTTTATTTTAATCCGATAGGCAAAGATTTAAATAATAATATGTATATATTGACGATCCTTACGTATATACCATATACTGTCGCATGTCGCATCCAATGATATAATAAAGCCATGTATTCACTAGGGGACAAATTGTCCCTCAACAGCACGCGCGGCATAGAGTCTACGTGACGTTGCAACGTCGTGCACTGTTCCGCGACCTCGCGCACAACATAGCGCGGCATTTCTACGTGCCGTGGCAACGTTGCCATGCGCACGATACCCGAGCGTACTCACTGCAACATTCCGCGGAGCGTCAGTACCACGTGGTATGTAAACAAGTGAATACGCATGCGCTGCATCTGTCAAGATGACAATGCGGGGAAACGAAATCGTTCTCGAACTCGTCGAGCTGTATCGATCGAAGATCGCATAGAATGTCCGTCCTTCTTTCTCTTTGCAGTAAATAATTTCGCATTCTCCTCTTTTTTCTCCTCTTACTTTTCGATAAACTCATTAACATAAACAGATACGCGGCTATCATCATAACCTCATAGGGCGATATATTTCCACGACGTCTGGAAAACAATAATTATTTGCAAACAGGACCTTGTTTTTAATAATATTCAATTTACTACAGTAAAACCTCGTTAATTTGAAATTGCGACCCAAAAAAACATTTCGAATTGCGCGGAACCTCGTTTTCGCCAAATGAGATACCGCAGCTGTCATCCACAACCTCATCGGATGACATTTCCGCGACAAGATATGTGAGTCCCGGTGTGTACACGTCAAATGACCGCGTCATTGTCCCCGAAACATGAGCGTAGATGTTGATGCGACATGTCGAGCGGAATGTTTCGCGATTTGTCCCCTAGTGAATACATGGCTTAAACTGTAGATACGTTACAAGCGTGAAATCTTGGCAACTCAATAGTGAGGTCTTACTTGCATTCGTTATCCAACGGACCTTCTTTGTAATCGGGCGCGAAGCTACGCCGAAAAAAAGTCCCGGGGAAAAAGGAACCGAGTATCGTACACGTAAGAATGAGTATGTTATTTTAGTCACCGTGACTTCAAATTACCTGATTTTGACGTGATTAGGTACTTGATTATGTGATTTATTGTCTCTTTCAGTGCAATATTTGCTACATATGAAAGCCGGCTAGTATGGGAATACCGTGTCTATATTATAATACGTCAATGGTCGCATATGCAAAAATTCGATTTTCGTTTTACTGTCTTAAGCCACCCGATTTACTGTATATTTTCGAATAATGTTTAAAAAAATGTTTAATTTTTCTTTCATATATGGGCCTTTCTTTACTAACCGGAAACTCGTCCGTACAACACTGTCCCAACCCTATTTTTCTTGAAAATTAAGAAATGATATGATAATGAAAATTAAGAAAGGTAGGTAGGTATACTTAGGTCTATTCATATAAAGCTTGCACGTGAGTTAGTGTGTGTGCAGTGCGTAATACGCGCATTGTTTCGTTGTGTTAAGTTTACAGATACGCCCCTCTCGTACCCGTAAACTTAACACAACGAAACAATGCGCGTATTACCTAAGTACCCATTGTACCCACACTAACTCAATTGCAAGCATACATGAAAAGACCTATAGTAATGAATTAAATACTTATCTACAAAAATCAATGGTAATTTCCTCTTATTTTGCGAGTCATAAGGCAACTTTGTAAAAAAATGTGACGGAGGACTGTTCATGCATTGTTTGAAACGAAAAATATTTTTTATTGTGTTGTCCGAAATCGTCCACAACATCGTCCGAAAATATAGTAGGTACATTGGATAATTTAAAATAGTAAAACAAAAAAACAATTTTTGCATATTCGCCTCCAACTATATGTCATCGTTGGAGGCGCTCAATAGTTTCGTTGTGTTGGTGTTTATGCTAGGAATGCATCGATATGCACATTTGCAAGATTTCAAAAGGTAAAATGTTGTAGGTTTAGATTAGAAACAGACGAAATTACTTGTATGTTTATTTAGAGTGTTTACTTTATAATGAAATTTTAAAAATTGTGATTCAACAGAACATTACGTTCAGATAACTGTTGGTGTAGTGGTCATGAGGCTCGCCTAGTCATCTGGTGATTGGTGGTTCGAGCCCTATTCTAGGACACCAGCAAGTTATTCCTATTTTCATAGCACAGGCTTTTGGCTTACTTTGAGAACAGTACGAATATTGATGCGACATGTAATCCGTGTTTAGAGTGAAATTATGAAACGCGGGGATTTCCCGAGCGTACATAAATTGTGCCGCGTTTAAACGTGAATGAATTAAGCGCGAAGATGGCGCGTTTACACATGGATTGTCTATAGTGTGAAATTCAAAATATGTCGGTGTATCGGCAAATTAATATTCCCCATTCCGATATATCGGAAAACCCACGATATCGCCGATATATCGGTATCGGATGCATCCCTAGTTTATACCCGTAAACACCAACACAACGAAACAATGTGCCTCGTACGCACGGCTTACACATGCTAATTCAATTGTCTTTATTAAGGGGGGGGGGTAAGGTTTTTAACTTTTTTTTTTGCATTTTAATTTTAATTTTTTAAATGAATGTACAACATCGCAAGAATATTGTGTCAAAATTTCAAGTCAATCGGAGCAAAATTGACGAAATTATGAACATTTGAGCGATACTCAGACTGATTTTCTATACCTGCTCGGGCAGCTAAGAGACGCGCTCACCTGAGGACTACCGGACGTGCTGTTTGTATTGGAAGAGTTTTGCGTAGACAAGGACAAACAGATGCTGATAATGAAAGCTCTTTGCTGTGTGAACATGGCATCGACGATTATGTGTAAGTATAAAATAAGTGTTGAGTTTTATTTTGAATTTTACAGTGTGCAAAACTTTAAAGCAAGTGTTCCCCACATTTCACGTTTTCAAAGTCGGTGTCCATCATAACTTCAAAACTACTGCACCGATCCTTTTGAAATTTTGAACACTATTTCTGTACATAATTTACAAGGTAACGCTGGAGACTTTTTTTCAAATTTGTTATTAATTTGTATTTTTTAATAACAAATTAGTCGATATTTTTCGCAAAAAAATCGCGTTTTTCCCTTCAAAGTGTTCCAAAAAATTGAAAAATTGAAATTTCAAAAAAACCTCCCAGCGTTACCTGGAAAAACCTATTATCTAACGAATGAAGTTGGATTTTTTGATCTCAGATGATCTAGTACCAAGTTATGATGGACACCGCAATTCTACTTTTTTCCCAGACACGTCCGAATAATTGCTGCCATTGCCGTATTTTTTAATATTTTGTCTTGAAAATTTTACACAATATTCTTCAAACGTCATACTTTAATGTACCATTGATTTTAATAATGAGATTTTAACTGTTTCGTCACAAAAAATTCACAAAAACATGCCTTTTTTTGTACGAATTAACCTTACCCCCCCCCCCCCCCTTAAATGGAAAGACCTAGCAACATACAATGCAAATTTATAATTGGGTTACTACAGTCGGGGATTCATGCAAATTTCAAATCCACCAAATTATTGAATTAAAAGTAAAACCAGGAGCAATAGACAAAATTGAAAAAATCAAACCTAAGAAAATTGACAGATCCGATTATGCTCGGCTGCCGTCGGGTACGGTTTGATTTTTACTCATGGCCTTGTTCAGTTGGCCGCTGCCGAATCGGTTGCAAGTATAGATATTATATTTTTTTATTATTACAATGTAATAGATTCCTTGAACTATTTGCTAATATATTGCTAGGGAATGATATAATATGAATTACATCTTTACACAGTTATTGAACATGCAGTGTAAAACCAATTTAATACTTGACTCTATAACAATCACCTCCTTATCACTTCCAGGTCAGGTTTAAAACTGGACACAGTATAGGCACAGTATACTAAGAACAGTAATACGTCTTGATACAAACTGGCCGCTAGAATTAGAATGTGTGCGTGCGTGCTCGGCGCCGTGTACGCCCGCACTGTGACGCACACATTGACATAGAATATGGGGGCACAAGGCGGCGGCAGTAAGGGCCGTGCCTTCGGTGCCATTCGCGCTCGCAGCCGCCGCTTTAGAAAAAAAATGCGTTTTTTATGTTTGTGGTGCTTTATTAAAAAGGTGTGTTGATTATCACAAAGACTGTGAGTTTTTAAAAGTCTACGTTGATGTTAATCAGCGTTCTTGCAATTTAAGTGCAGAAACTAGGTATACTAATTACAGAAATTTTCGGGTTTCGTGTCTACCTTATGCGTCGGAATCTCAGACGCTACGAGTAAAGTGACAACCCTAGCGTCAACGCATTAGTAAGCTAATAACTCGCCGACAGGCCGGAGATAAACTACTGTTCTGGGCATACTGTGGTATATAGGTCTTTTCATATAAGCTTCCAATTGAGTTAGTGTGGGTAGGTACAGTGCGTAATACGCGCATTGTTTCGTAGCATTAAGTTTACAGATACGAGAGGGGCGTATCCGTAAACTTAACACAATGAAGCAATGCGCATATTACGCACTATACCCACACTAACTCAATTGCAAGCTTATATGAAAAGACCTATAGGTATCTACCTGTACCTAGTGTTCGTAAGTCACGGATGACATTGGGCGTACTATGAATGATAATAAATCCTCACATTGCTTGATTATGCTGATGTGTGTCATCTGGATGTCAATGTAGAGCATCTCAAATCTCAACAACCTGGAACGCCTGCAAGTCGTATCAACTTTCAAAAAGTTTCAACTTCAACCTCAAAATTCCATCACATCTCATATTTCCGCAATCTTCTGCATTAGCCTACAATCGGACAACGCCATAACATCCATGTTTTATCTCTACTTCATAATGTCCTTTTTAATCCCCACTCACCTTGGTACCTGAAATCTAAATTCAACTTTCAAACTATGAAAAAAATCTGTGTAAAAAAATTAGAGAAGCGTGTATCTACCTTACCTACTAATGTACGCGCGGTAGAAGTTATAATTCTTTGGCGCGATTGAGATAATTGAAATTTACGTATTGGCTAACAATGTATCTACATTAATACAATTATAGGATGTCTAGGAAGATGATAAATATATGATAACAGTTTAATGAAGTCAAATTATTGGTATTTGTTTTTGAAGTGTAAAAATGTAAAACAATTACTATTACTACAGCTAGATAAATGGCTCCGAATCGACGTCTCACTGCGATTTGAAGACATTTATCGCCGCAGCATCGCAGACAAATGATCTACGAATCAAAAAACGTGCATTTCCAAAAAAAATCCAAGTGCCTAGGGTGATTGTGCTAGTAGTCGGCCATTTTACAGAAAAGTCATCTTTGGAATATCATTGTAAGTTCATTTTTGAAAGGTGGTTTAGAAAAACACATATGTATTAAAGAACAGGGAGTTTATTTTTATTATATTTATTGCTTTTTAAAATTAGCCTAAGCATAAAAATTTAAATAATATATTAATGAAAAATTGCTGTTTTGCCAGTAGTCGGCCATCTATGCGTCAGTAGTTGGCCATCAGATTTTAGCACAGAGCCGCCAGACGTCCTTTAGAAATTTGCGCTATACAGGCATTTTTTTTCAATTTATACTTAAATCCTTTTAAGCTTTTAATATTAATTAATTTTAAGCGATACACTAATAATCACAAACTAGAAACCAGAAAGATAATTATTTTTTTCGATTGGGCATTTTGGTTATATGTTAAAGCCGCTTTCATATCCGATTAAGGTCTTCTAATACATCTTCATCGTTGTTTTCTATTAGATGGGTTTTCAAGTCCTTAAACCAACTTCTTATATAATTTGCGTATTCTTAGTAACGGCGTATGAATAATAAATACCATCTTTCTCCCAGTTTTTCATCTTAGAAATATGTTTTTATTTTTTCTGTCTTCACAATTTGCAGCACAGTAGTCGGAATTCTTTGTTTTTTAGAGGGAAATGACATTTCGCTAATGGTGTTACAAGATTATTAAAGATTCAACAATTTTGTTTTCGTCAGATGACGATGTAGAGTGATTTGGTTCCATTTGACGTGTTTTTTCCAATACCCATCCCTTGATGCGGTCCTGCAGTTTTGCCCTAGGAACATCAATTTCCAAACAATTTCTGATAAGCCGCGCGTATTTTTTCCCTTCTCTTACCGCTTAAAGGGATTTTCGAAGGCTACCACTGGATTTTGTAGAAAAAATTTTCCAGTAACCGGCCGCACGAGTTTCAACATAAATAAATATTGAAAATGTCTGTTTTATCATTTTAACTCGTAAATTTAGTTCATGTTTTTGCCGATAAATGCTACTTATACAGCGCAAACAAATTGATTCAACTTCAACAAAAACCAGAATTAAAATTGATAGCTCATAACCACCGGCATATATTTTGGGTCTACTTAAATGATACCTAAAATAAACGCAAGATGGTGCAGTTTTGTGTTTCTTTCGCGGAATAGTGGCCGACTTCTTAGCATTCAAAAATATTATTGAATTATATTGCGAGTGTCAAGTTTATTCAAGTTGAAGCAATTGGTGGCCGACTACTGAAGGTGGCCGGAACACTGGCGAAATCACCCTACTCGATTCAAGATGGTAGGTAGACAATGCATTCTTTATATTACAAGAACACTAATTTCAAGTGTTAAGTCTAATTTCAAGTTAATAAATTTGACAGTTTAATGGATACGCGTGCATTTCATGGTCTCGCATTCTCGTTACAACTTCCGTTACAGTAATAACCCAAAAAAGAAGGTTAAAACTTCAAACTATTGTAGGTGTAGGCAGAGAGGATAGAAGTCCATGTTCTTCTATCCTGTCACACTACTTTTGCTTCGGCTACTTCGTACATCTTCTCGTGTATGCTCTACGGTTGTTGAGGCTTTTAACAGGGCCATCCTCCAATACTTGTAGTTCCTGAAAATGCGATGGTTAATTAGTTAGTTTCCTACTTATGATTGCGTGACATAAATTAAACCAAAAATGGAATATCGGTGAAGATTAAACCTTTTATGATTATTACTTCCCTCCATTTTATTTTTTATAATCCAAACAATGATAGACGGAGCGAGACGCCTAGCGGTCGCGGGGCGCATCTTCTTTTTATTACGCAACACCTCACATTGAGGTGAATAATGGAAGATTCTACAATTCGAAAACATTTCGATACGCCGAGCGAGACGGCGATAGCCGATGACAAATTTATTTACGTTAGTGAGATAAGGTAAAACGCGAGACTGTGACTCACGACCCCGCGTGGGAACGAGACGGCGGGAGCGAAGGAAACGTCTACGCGTCCGCGAAAAGCGATACGGTCGCCGAGAGGGCGAGCGAGACGGCGTCGGTAACTCTACCCGCCTCGGATGTTGCGGACGGCGCGGCGGGTGCGAAGAGGACGAGCGCGGATGTCGCCGCGAAATCGAACACGGGCGAGCGAGACGGCCACAGTAACTGAACCCGTCTCGGGTGTCGCGCGGTCGCGCCGCGGGTGCGAGGGAGACGGGCCGGGCGGGCGGCGGGCGACGCGGAGGTGCGAGCGAGACGCGGGCAGGGTAACTGTAGCCGCCTCGCGTGTCCGCGGCGGGATAGAGTTTCCCGCTATTTTGGTCCGCGGGATAAATTTGGATCGGAGGGAAATAAATGTTGCCAAGTTGAGTTGTGTGGACGAGAGCGGATATTTGTGTTACTTACCAAATTATTATTATTATCGCGGAAGGCGGTGGACGGACAGACGTAATTTGTACCTTCAATTGGGATTAAATGCATCCAGTATGATTTTGTGAGCAGAATGATTTAATGACAACAATGCATTTGCGTTAAATATCCCCGGTTGTTGGATAGAGAGCGGAAAATAGGAAAATCTGACGCAGAAAGATAAGGAGAATACGCTGGATCTGGAATAACCTACCAACCATGTTATTATAGTCGCTTTTGAAATGTTAACAGTATACGGACGTCCATTATCTTGCTGAAAAATCATTTCATACTGTCTTCTCGGTGGATTTACTTAAATTTCGGCCTCGAGGGAACAGTTATTGGCAATAAGCTTCAGAAATGATGGTTAATAATTTAAACGAAAGCAATTCATAGTAGGTATTTAACTCATAGGTAGGTAGGTAAGATAAGGTAGGTATCTTACTCTATCAAACTCAAACAAAGGGAAACGCCGATATGTTTGTTGTACTTAAGGGGGAACTGTGTTGAATACGCGCCGCGCCACACGGCGCCGCTCTGCACGCAGGTAGCAGAAACGTAAGATCTGTTTCTATTATGTTTGTGAAGAGTGCTCGATGAAATGGGAATTCTAAGTAAGGTTGAGGACTTTTATTATGGACCTGAAATCGCTGATTTTATGTAGGTAAGTTGATAGATTTCGCGATTTATTCATTGCTCTATTTTCAAACGCGTTTTACTACTCGAAACCGTGTTTTGAAAATCGGTGCCCAAAATATCTCGGCAACCACTGAACCAATCAACTTGAAATTTCTAGTTTTATTATATACATAATAATCTACTGTTTGTCGTAGGATTTTTTTTAAGTGACTTAATTTTTTTTATCGGCATAATAAACTCGATTTTTTCCCTAAAAACGCTATTTTAAATTCAAACACCCGCCATTTTATCAAAAATCTATATTATCAAAAACACCTACGTCAAAGACTAAATTATAGGGTCAATTTTAATAATCTTTTTGTTTTTCTATTCTGATGATTACAGATGAAATGGGAGTGGTCATCGCGGAGGACCTTTTTTTTCGGCAGTCGACAGAACCCAAGAATGTTCCGCCATTGTCGAATATTTACTTTCATATAGAAATGATACCAATACCCATAATTCATATAGGTTTTCTTTTAAAAAATCATAAAAATTGCCCTTTTTCGCGCTTCGTAGGTAGGTAGGTACCTACTCCCCCTTAATTCTCCATTTTTCATGACAAAATCAAAATTTACGACATATTCAATATAAGACAATATTATAGCATTAAAATAACGTCGAGTTAATGTTTTTAACGTTGATGAAATAAAAATTAAAATGAAATACATAAGTCAAACGATTTCCAATTTTGCCTTAAAAAATTCGCTGCAAACTTAAGCATCAAACCCATTGCATAAAATATTTTATAAACATAAAATTGAGTCGAGTCGAAACTTAGAGTGTATACAATCTAGATTGTAGATACAAGCAAAAAAACTGTGCATTAGTAAAGATTCTGGGAAACAAATATTAATTAAATAATCCTCATCTTAAGAAAAAGTTGATTTAAAATTCTAGCCGTAATTCGTCCTACAGCTAGAAGTTTTATTTCCGACTTTTCTGTACCTTCTTCATGTCAATTCTTCATTCATCTCGCCCAACAAATTTGTTCCATAGGTATAGTCGAGTCGAGAAAAAACCGTTTATTTTTAATTCTGCGAGTTTTGTGTAATAGACAAGTAAATTTAGCGTTCTTCTTCGAAAGGTCCTATGCCAGGTGAGAACTACGCGCACGTCATTGCAGAAATGTTAATTATATATTTAATTTATTAATTATATATAAATCGTCTTTGTACCGAAATATATTGAAATTTTTTGCCGTATTACCTATACCTATAAAAAATATTTATTTATTTAGAAAATATTGTTTACAATACTTCTTTTATAGTGCAGTTATTTTTGTGGATTGAAGCAACTCAAAATAGTTCATTATATACAGTTAAATTTTTTTTTAATGTATATACCCTTATAGTTATAAGCGTATATATATATATATATTTAATATAGGTATATAGTCGGTCCAGTAGCGTGCAGTGGGTATAAACTTAGGTTATGCTGTGACCGACTATATACCTATATTAAAAATATATATATACGCGTATACCTATAAGGGTATATACATTTAAAAAAAAATTAACTATATATAATGAACTATTTTGAGTAGCTTCAATCCACAAAAATAACTGCACTGTAAAAGAAGTATTGTAAACAATATTTCCTAAATAAATAAATATTTTACATAGGTATAGCTAATACGGCGAAAAATTTCAATTTATATATAATTAAATCGGGAACAATACTAATTTTAGATATACGTTTCTTTTCACAAAAATAAATCAAACATTTTATGATATCATTATGACATGACAGGTAACACATGGTATTTGTCGTATTCGTATTTACGTTTACCATAGAAAATACATAAAATTTACACCGAAAGTTTTGGGTGGAATTTGTAAAAAAATAACATGTCTGACGTGCGCCTAGCATAGGACCTTTCGAAGAAGGACGCTATTGCACAAAACTCGCAGCATTAAAAATACACGGTTTTTTTCTCAACTTGACTATATCTGTGGAACAAATTGGTTGGCGAAATAAATGAAGAATTGACATGAAGTTAAGCACAGAAAAGTCGGAAATAAAACTTCTAGCCGTAGGCTTACGGCTAGAATTTTAAATCGAAAAAAAAACAGATACGTCAGTTAAATGAAAACTTCTAGCCGTAGGACGAATTACGGCTAGAATTTTAAATCAACTTTTTCTTAAGATAAGGATTATTTAATTAATATTTGTTTCTCAGAATCTTTACTAATGCACAGCTTTTTTGCTTATATGCGCTGCACGTCGGTCACACCATAACTTAAGTTTATTTATACCCACTGCACGCCACTGCTAGGTAGGTAAGACGACAGAAAGTTTTTTGACGTCTAATAATCCAACAGCGGATTCTACGGAGCCCCCTGGGGCTTCAATGCGTTGCATAGGTTAATTAATATCATCTCAGTTAATCCATTGTCCAATTGTAGACATGCATGTCGGCCCGGACCACGATACGAAAATATAACATTTTACATTAATTTTAATAAAAAATGGTGATGTAAAATTGAGGGGTGAAATTCAAATTGCTAGTTATTATTATCACTATATCTTTTCTTGAACTCTTTCACATATTGTTGGATTGCCAACTTACAAGTGCATATAAATAAACCGAGATCGGTCGATACGTTATTGTTAGATCGTTACAGTAGATAGCTACTTAGGTAGGTAGGTACCCGATTTGAACACGAATTTAGTCACACACTATTTATGTCTCTTGTCGAGGAGTTCAATTCATCAATGAAATTCCTAAAGAGGTAAAAATCAAAGCGATTTATATAAATCTCAAGACTATTTTATAAATTTATCAAAAACATGACTACCGAATAAAAATTTACTTATTTAAATGAATTCTCTAATAAGTATTATTCGTTTTTTTTCAATTTTAAAATACACGCCTAAAGTGAAACAAATCGGTAAAGGTCTTCACTTCATTCAATTGTAGACTTTCTGCTCTACAAGATATTGTTTGCGGTTGCTCTAAGCATTTGCTTTTACGTTACATCTATTCTTTTATTGAATTACTGTCCTTCAAAATGGAATGTCAAGTAGACAAAAGTAAGCATTTTCGACACCTCCTTCCGTTCGAATGACGAATTCTTCGAGTAGAGACCGGATGGTTTTCGTCGCAGAGGCATCGAAAAACTTGTAGAACGTTGGCAAAAAGTTGTCAATAATAAAGGAGAATACGTCATTGACTAATTTTGTCGTATTTTTTGTTGTGTCGTCTTGTCCAGCGGTCACCAAAATTTATGATCTCACGGACCACTAAATTCATAGTTTTAAATCCCGCGGACCACTAATAAGATTTTTTAATGTTAAATATACCTATTTAGAATAAAAGGCTAGGCCTGCTCTGGAGAAACCGCCTCACATTTTAACGTATTTTCCATGTTTTAAGGCAAAGTACCAGAAACAGTATAAAAGCATGAGTAATGAAAACATCATAAAATAAAACATTATAAAGAAAACATAAGTAATATCAACAGTATTAAAAAAAGTATAAAAGAAACGGTACAAAAAACATTTGACAATTTAACTAAATTAGAAGGCAGATATAGAGAAGTAAAAAGTAAAGTAAACAAATGAAGTAAATAATAAAAACAAACAACATATTAAATAAATTAGAAATCCGATAAAAATAAAATAGTGAAACAGAAACAAGGCAGTATTGACAAACAAAATAAATAAAAGAATTCACACTGAAATATATCATTCGCTTTCAATAAATTTTCGGATACGAGTGGGGCGTAGGTATCTGTAAACTATATAATGCGCGAAAAGAATGTTCTCAGGTTTTCACGGCCACTCAGAATCTTCAAGTTTGTGTTTACTGGGGTATTATGCCGTGTTGTTACGACCTTTCGGGCCGACGTTTCGGATCCCATTGCAGGGTCCATCATCAGGGCTGATGTGTTGTCTTGAGTGTTGGTGTTGTGGTTAAGTATCGGCTTGCAATACCGTGCCGAAGTCATGATGTGTTGTATGTATGATTCATCTGTTGTCTGATCACTATCTCTGCGGAGTCTGCTACGAGAATGACTTTGAAGCGCCGGATACCAAGATGTTTTTAATTTGAGACCATCATCTCTATTAATGTTTATCGGATGCTTGTAGATTTCTAGTGCTTCCTTGATAAGACGCGCATGGTGACTCTTAGGCTTTCCAAGGATTTTCGGTTCGAATGCAAAATGATGGCCGGTATCCAGAAAATGCTCAGCCAGTGCTGATTTTTCTGGATGACCGAGTTTGCATGCCCGTTTGTGCTCGTTGACCCTTTTGGAAATGCCAAAATTCATTCGAACCGAAAATCCTTGGAAAGCCTAAGAGTCACCATGCGCGTCTTATCAAGGAAGCACTAGAAATCTACAAGCATCCGATAAACATTAATAGAGATGATGGTCTCAAATTAAAAACATCTTGGTATCCGGCGCTTCAAAGTCATTCTCGTCGCAGACTCCGCAGAGATAGTGATCAGACAACAGATGAATCATACATACAACACAATACAACACATCATGACTTCGGCACGGTATTGCAAGCCGATACCTAACCACAACACCAACATTCAAGACAACACATCAGCCCTGATGATGGACCCTGCAATGGGATCCGAAACGTCGGCCCGATAGGTCGTGACAACACGGCATAATACCCCAGTAAACACAAACTTGAAGATAATTAATGCGCGTATTACGCACTGTACCCACACTAACTCAATTGCAAGCATGTATGAAAAGACCTTACCATGACATCTGACTCACGCAACAAGAATATTCACAAAACAACAACTGTGGGTGAGAGGAACAACCGAATGAGTCAATAAAATAGACTTTTGAGTCAAGTAGGTATGCAGAGTTCTAGCAAGGAAAAATTAGACGAGTCAGAAAATAAAATGTGACTATTTTTTAATTATGTATTTTAAACATGACAAATGACTTGGTTCCACGTTCTTGTGCAAACAACAAAACTACTGCAAAAATTAGATAAAAAACTAACCCATAAAAACTAAGTTTTTATTATACTCCCTTTCTCATTTACTAGTAGGTAGTAGTAGGTAATAGTAAGTAGGAAACAGGTTGGCGCTTAACCTACGCGTTGGGCTCGAGTAGGACGACGCTCCGAAAGCGAGTGATAAAAAATTTCTAAAAATCCAAAATATACTATAATTATTAATTTTTTTAATGAAAATTTGTTAGATCATTTTTATCTTCGCCACGAGTCTGTCTGAAAAATTTCAGCTCGGTTGGATCACGGGAAAAGGGTTAAAAATCGATCCAATTTTTTTTCGACAGACAAGCAGGCAAGCAAGCAGACGCTACGACTTAAAAGAAAGGGAGTAAAAATAACAAAGGCTTTAAGAGTCATTTACGAAACTCCAAAATTTTGTTTTTGCTCTCCTGAAAATCTACATATTTTACTTATTCAGTTGTCCTACAGAAATACTGACACCTAGAACAAGACTGCCTATGGACAACATTATACTTTCATGGCAACTTAAATCCATAACACTATTATCAAAGAAATTCCGCACAATCCAAAAATCCCTGAAACAACATTTTAATTACTGATTCAGAAAATAATGTGTCTTTTGTAGACAATTGGTAGAAAAATTCTTGAAAAATTAATAATAATTATGTCCAGCCAGAAAGTTAACGCTATAAACATCAAAAATAATTGAATATGGATTTCATAATAATAGAAATAAATAAACAATTCTCATCCATTGTGGGAATGTGCCTAGATTACAACGATTTGTTCACCGACATTGACATATATCTTATGTCTCCATGCGATCTAAGATTAGGTATAACTGAACATTATTCTGCGTCGCAGCATTGAATTAATATTTAGTTAATAATACTCTGCGATGCAAAATACAAATAAAGTTTCACTTATCTTAATATGTTTTATTTACTATTGTTACTACTCTTTTCTTTTAATTTTTATTGTCTTTAATTATTATTATTATCATGTGTATCAAGTATAATATCCCGTCCTTACATAGAACTCGACAAATTGTCACATTTTATTGCCAAAATTCCAGAACGAATTACCAATCAAATGTAGTAATTAGCAGAATATTAAAGACTGGTAATGAATTTGGTTATATGGTTGATGTTTTCAATGACAGTCTAGTGAAAATAAAGTTTATACTTAAAGACACAATACTATTTCATTACTAAGGCCCAGTTGTTTCAAGTTCGATCAAAGTAAGCGGTCGAGCAAAGCATAGATTTTTACGAAAACGAATCGTCTGATTGGTGGAGAACGTAAAAATCTATGCTTTTACAGAACGCTTACTTTAATCCAACTTGAAACAACCGGCCCTAACTGCTGTTAATATATTCATGTGATGATGTGTAATATATATATTTTTTATACACATAACTGCTCTGTATTTTATATTTTAAATTTATATTTTTATTTTGTAATATCATATTTTAATGCTTTTATACCTGATACTTTCACTGCTTATATCATTTATTGCTTATACATGTACCTACTTTATATTCATATATTTTATATTTTACTGCTTATTTCTGATATTCTTTAATGTACCTATATACTTTTTGAATTTAATGTAATACTTTTAATGTAAAAGCCTGTAATGGGTGTATATAAGTAAATAAATAAATAAATAAAATGCTAAGATATATGTTCAAACATATTCAATCCTGTATTTTTACACTCTTATTATCTTTACACCTATATATCACAAACTTATATGTGTAATATTTCCAAATAAATAAAATTTAAAAACTGTATTGTACCAGTCTTGACTGCAAGTCGGTCACTGACAGGTACGTAGGAACGTAAACAAACGTAATGGAAATCATTCACTAACGTTAGTACCTGTGTGCTTAGGCATGATGGAAGTCATTAAATAATGTAAGAAAACAATGAGCTACGAAAGACATTCACATGCGTCAACACGTGCATGTCGGAAGTTAGTCAATACCCCAGAATTCGTTTAAAGAGCTGATCCCTACTAAATAGTGTAGCCGCTTCTCACCATACTAACAGATCTATTCTCGTTGATTTGCATTATCTGAACTATAATGTATTGATCGCTTTTATAAACATTGCACACTTCGTAAATTTTGACGTGATGTAAATAACGTAAAATACTACTAATATTATATAAAAAATTTGAATAAATCAGTTTCTTTCACACACATGTCCTTTCTTCATCCAAAGTGTCCAAATATTAAATTGAACCTATAGTGACAGAAATTTTCGACAACATTTCACATTTGTTTCATTATAATCGCAAACATTTCACATTTGTTTAATTATAATATAGTGAAGACAGTGAAACGTGTAATCTATTCATTTAAGTACAATGCTGAAGCGACTTCGAAGGAAAAAGAAATCCTTAAATACAATCAAAACCCGGATATTGCAATATTTTGGCCATATCATGAAGCATCCATAGAAGTATCAGATCCTGCATCTCATTTTTTACTTTAAAGTTGCGCTTGTAAAAATAATTTCGTTTCATGTGACGGTCCAGCGTGTGACGTCACTTGACCTAGACGACGCGGCTCGTTCGTTTAGTATAGGTTTTTTCATATAAGCCTGCAATTGAGTTAGTGTGAGTACAGTGCGTAATACGCGCGGCGGAAATGCGCGTATTACGCACTGTACCCACACTAGCTCAATTGCAAGCTTACATGAAGAGACCTATACCTGTGGTGCGACTATCTCGACTAGGTCAAATGACGTCACAGGCGTCAAATGGCGAAGCGAGGCCACAGTCGTCATGCGCTAAAATACGTAAACTTAAATAATCTATTTCTCAGTCATTTATTGAAGGATTTAATTTTTTTTCACTGGTTTATTACTTTTAGTCTATATTTTAATTCCATCAAGTTAAATAAAGTTTTATAAACATTATGAAACTTCTCGAATGCTTAGAACAAGTGAACGAGTTTGTGTATTTGGGAAGTACGTTTAGTAGAGACGGCAAGGCTGAGAATGATATCGAAAGGAGAGTGACTGCGGTAAACAAAGTTAAAGGTGCTCTAAATGCAATTATGGCCAATCTGTCAAAGGAAGCAAGACTAGCGGTCCATAATGGTGTTCCAGTGCCAACTCTGATGTATGGAAGTGAAGCCTGGAATTGGCAAAAGAGGAATGAAAGTAGACTGAATGCGGCGGAAATGCAATCACTAAGACGCTTGTGTGGAAAATCCTCGGTCGATAGAGTGAGGAATGAACAAATTAAAAGTGAATGTAATGCTGGCTGTAGTGTGGTAGATAGAATAAAGAAAGGAGTGCTGAGATGGTTTGGTCATGTGGAACGTATGAACGAGGAAAGGATGGTTAAGAAAATATATGAGGCGAGTGTCGAAGGCAACAATAATAGACCTGGCACGATCAGGTACTACAAGTATTTGAGGATGGCCCCGTTAAAAGCCGCAACAACCATAGAACTTGTATGAGAAGATGTATGAATGTGACCGAAGCAAAAGTGGTGTGCCAGGATAGAAGAGTGTGGCGTTCAATCCTCTCCGCCTACCCCTGCGGGGAAACGGCGCGACGGTTAGTCAGTTATGAAACTTCTCCATTAGCTTCAGTCGCGGCCCGAATGCGTCTTCGGGTAGATGCGCGTGGCCGAAACATCAGCCGCATTCGCGCGGCCGTGTGCCATAGTTACCTTGACTTGATCTAATGGCAATCAGAGTACCGGGTCACTATTGGACCCCTTGCTCTTTCATCACGGTGTATCAGTGAAGGGGTTTTTTTACTTCACTATTAGAAGAATAAAATATAGGGGGGGGGTTGCTGCAAGGATGGCGCAGGATTACTGCGGCGGTGGCGCAGGGCAAGGGGCTCGGGGGGAGGGGCCCCCAGGAGGACCATCTTGGGTCTCCTGACTAGTCGTGTGGTGGTCTCGTCATAGCGCGACAGAGTGTTGATGGTAAGGTTTTGGTGGGAACACTTGGCCATGTGTCTGATGTAGTCTTGTAGTGGCGGGACGCCTGGATCATGATGCAGTTGGGTGATCCTGATCCAGCGCAGCGCATTCAGTGCTAACCGAATGGCTTTTTTCTTTTGTTTTGTACTTCTACTTATACACATTGTAAATGACTCTTGTATGTATCTAATTCTTATATTTATGTATTTTTACTTATAAACACTGCATCTGATATGAATGTATCTACCATGAAATATGTATGTAATTATGTTTGTTTTAATAATAAAGATAATTCCTTCGACGGGGACAGTGAATGTTTTGTTCCTGCGGCCCTGCCCCCCGCAAAGGTTTATACGACCTGAGCGGGAGAGCAGGGAATCGCAATATAGTTGAAAGAAATGTCAACCTGACGATGATTGAGTAGAACCGATATGGAAGCTTTTGCTCTTAGAACGGTCCTGGGTAAGCGGTGAGTACCATTCACTAAACGAATGGCTCTGTTTTGTAAGATCTGTAGTTTGTTCAGTGTGTATGCGTGGCCCCTGCGGGGGCTGCGCATGTGGCATAGTTACCTCGCACACGCAGGCGACCTGCTCCTGGGTGAAGCCGAAGGAGGGCAGCGCCCCCGCGGCCCCCGCCCCGCCCACCCCGCCCGCGGACATGGCTCCGTACTCGCCCAGCGGCTGGTGCTGCAGCATCCCGTCACCCGTGCGCCGCCACCTGTCACCTGCCGCTCAGTCCCTCATGTCTTTCTTATTCAACACTTTTATTGCTTTTCACTTCGGGTTTCCTACGAGCGTGATGGTCAAAAACACTTTTATTAATCGTCGTCGAATCAAATGGTTGTGTTGAGATTTAGGACTAAAATTCTCTAACCTAACCTCACTCTAAACTAACCTTGAAGTAATCGTAGTGCAATTTGCGTAATCTGGTATAACTTCACTTTGATTATATGAATTATGTTAAACCTGTAAGAAGGCGAATCCTTTTTTTAAATTAAATGAATAAATTTTATTTTATTGTCAACTGACATTTAGATTTTTCTTACAATATACCTCTTCCACAAAGCAATGTGTATGATGTGTAGTATTCTAGCTATATAAAGTACAATTTTGGATTTTATTTAATCAACGAACCCATATTCTCATTGCTATACCGTCTGGCTGTCGGAGCATGATGTGCATGTAAGTCCGAGGGGCATTTTTTAGTAAACGAAATGGCTTGTCGGCAATGCTACGTCATATTGGATCATATTCTCTCTTTTCGGTCGCCGAAAAGAGAGAATTTCGTACATTGACCCTAGGCTACATATCCTTGTCGCTCGCATACAACTATGTTGTTGTCACGTTCGCTCGCTGTGCCTGTGCGAGCAACATAATTGTATGCGAGCGACAAGGATACGTAGCGTAGGGTCAATGTACGAAATCCTCTCTTTTCGGCGACCGGGCTTTATACATTATTAACTTAACAAGTTTAACATCCGAGTTATGACGTGATTAGATCGCGCTCTTTCAAAACGAGTCGAGACAGTCAATCTAAATGTAATATCAAGTAAACATGAAAGTTCGCCGTATATGTCGTGAATATTGCTAGAGCGAAAAGTTATGATAGAAAAAGACGATGATATAATAATTATGGTTTATTATGTACCGGCAAGTGTTTACGTTATTTAGACTTTCAATAAATAAAAATATAAATACTCGTTTAAATGTGATTTCGAAGACACTAAACGAAATTTAAAAAAATGTTATTTGATTGGTTGAAATCGGGTTATTTGATTGGTGGAAATCACAAAAAGTATGCTTTTTACTCCCTTTCTTTTAACCGAAGCGTCTGCTTGCTTGCTTGTCTATCGAAAAAACTTAGGTTCGATCTTTAACCCTTTTCCCGTGATCCAATCGAGCTAAAACTTTGAAGGCAGACTCGTGGCGACGATAAAAATGATCTAAAAAATTTTCGTTGAAAAAAAATTAATAATTATAGTATAATTTTGGATTTTTCGAATTTTTTTATTACTCCCGCCGACACTCGTCGCCGACTCAAGCCCAACGCGTGGGGTTAGCGCCATACCTGTTTCACTTAGTAAATGAGAAAGGGAGTATACTAAAAACTTGCTTTTTATGGGTTAGTTTTTTACTCCTTTTCATTTAACTCGTAGCGTCTGCGGTTTTTTGTGTGCCTGGAAAACTTTGGATCGATTTTTAACCCTTTTCCCGTGATCCAATCGAGCTGAATGTTTGCAGGCAGACTCGAGGCGACGATAAAAATGATGTAACAAATTTTCGTTTAATTTTTTTTAATAATTATACTATAATTTTGGATTTTTCGAAATTTTAATGGTTTTTTCAAATTGAAAACAATACAAATGAGTAATGAGCCCGACGCGTGCAGTAGGCAAGAAACCAGATTCAATGAGAAAGGGAGTATTATAAAAACTTGTTTTTTATGGGTTAGTTTTTTTCTTAACTTAACCATTACCAACGATTAAACAAACGGCACTTAGCTGTTAACGCAATATTTTAGTCGATGCCTTTGAATGAGTATCCTGCATACTTCACATGTGAACGTTTCCTAACATTTATTACTTTCTACTATCATTTACTAAGGCATTTTTTTACTTGTTTCAATCCAGTGTTCTGTGTTGTTTCGTCGTATGTTTTATGCTAACATTAATTTATTTGTCATATTATCTGCGAGTATTTGCAAGCATTGGGGAAACTATTGTGACTTGTTTAATTAAATTAAAAAACGCAGTATTGTACATTTGACATTTCTGATAATTTTCTGACATATATTGTATTATCAATTAAGGTTTAGGTATAACGTTTGAAACATGGAATCCGAACCTTTCTACCACAGAGTAAAAAATTGTACAGAGGTGAAGTAAACCCCTTCTAGAGGCGAGGGGATTGGGTCACAGCGGAGGTATGTCCCTCCTCGGGTAGGTATATTTTATTTGAGGCACACTTATACCGCAGTTAAAGTATTTATCATAATTAAATCCATTGTTTTTATTTAATTTATCCGAATTAAAAAATGCAAATAATTCTCTCCGCGGACCAGCGAAATTCTCTCGCGGACCATCACTTTGGCGACCGCTGGTTATAATGACCATATTTTTGGATTATCTCGATGTCCCACCCCTGATAATAGGCCATCCTAATTCATATCGCTATTTATTTCTTCTCAATTATAATACTTTTCTATACATAAAGTACCTACCTATCTATACATGTAATTTATTTTTTTTATGCATACTTATTTTTGTTTTCTATTTCTTACTTATATAATACTACCTATCGCACCCCGTGTGTAAGACTAGATTACCTTTCCAAAAAAAAACGTTTTTGAGTTAAGAATGTTATGTTTTTATACACATCGTTATTCCTAGTATAGTTAGGTACCTAGATAGGTTAGCCGCCGAGAGCTGTTGTATGACTCATCGAAGGAAATATATTTCCTTCTCATTTGCACTACCATCGACCCCATAGACAAAAAGATAAAAACATAATGAAACGATCATACCAAACATAACCCCGGTTACACATACATACCTAAGTACCTACCTAACAAAGGATCATCTTTATTTGACTTTCCATTATTATTTATTATATTACAGTGAAGTGTATATTTGCATTTAATGCATTTTTCTTTAAATTTATTAAAATGTGATTGTGTGTTATAAGAAATATTTAAAAAATGATATTTTTTCATATTGATATGCCTACCACTTCACACAAGGTTTTAAGTAAGTATTTAAGATCAATAAATCTAAATGTATCATCTATAATTGCTATAAATAATAATAATAATAATAATAATAATATTTTTAGTATAATGAAAGAAAAAAAATATAGAAAAATAGTATAGTAATAGAAAGATGAAATAAATCCTAGGTACTGTTTGTATTGTAAGAACAAAAAAATTTAAACACCATTATCTCAGAATGCATATACCTACCTATTGAAAAGGTTCAATTTGATAATTCAAAAGCTAAGTAGAATTCAGTACCTAATTAGAGGTGGTTTGTTCATGTTGAACGAATGAATGAGGAAAGAGTGGTAGAACGATGTATGACGCAAGTGTTTATGTCATCAGAATTACAAGACGACGCGGAAAACTTGGCATGAACCAGATATTAGACGATGATCCTGTAAGACATCTCGACAGTCGACGAGCTTCCATGCGAAGATGATGAATGCGGATAAAGCGGGAATTTTCAGGAATTCAGGACAGAAGAGTGTGCGATTGTTCTTTTGCTCTTATTTAAATTCACTTTCACGGGTGTTGCGAGTAATGCAATTAAAATCTAAAAGTAGGCACTCTTATGTAATAGACAGAATTGGATAAGTCTAGAATGAGTAGATGTAAATACAAAATAATGAGATTACTAATCCAGCTGGACGTTCAAACTTTCAGTTGAAGTATTTGCTTATTTTCTGGCAAAATTCCAATTTCCGAGCGGTCCACTTTGTCTAAAGACGGGGCACTCTAAATACAATTCAGAATGGGGCCGAAAAACTACTTTTTCAAGTTTCAGCCTGCACATCCCTCACGAAGGGTTCGGCTGTATTCAGGACACAGTGGAAAAATTTGGTTGTTTTTTGTAAAAAAAACCGACTTGGTTTAAACTTCGATGCAGAGTTCACATCTGGGATGCGAAAACAGACCGAAGTAGGTATAATAGACGGATCATTATTAACCGCAGTACCTCAATCACAATTGCTCTCTTAAGATGTAAAATATTAGACTATACTATGTATCTTATTAAAAAGAATGTTAATACAATGTTCACATATTTGTCGAGCGGCCAGATCGAGTGTTTATGAAATGCGGCAGCCGCTCTGACACATGCGAGATCTCATCCTAACACAACACAGGCGGGCGAGTTTTAAAATAAATCACACACATTAATGGCCGTCGCCAGGCGACGTTATTATTGTAAACCGACCGATCGTTCCCACTGCACTGCACTTCCTTAAAACCGACGCGGGATTCGGTAACCACTGCGATGAATATTTGACTGAATTTGAAAAATCCGACGAAAAAAGCGAATTCGGAGCGCGAGGGACCGACAACCACTCTGCGCAGGCGCTCGGCGCGGACTGGAGCTCGTCGGGCCGGGGGGGCGGGGCGACGGGGAGAGTCTAGAACTGATGGCAAGTTCGAGTACTGGGTAGGTGTGTACTACGTAGATTAGAAATTACAATAAGCCGCGGCTACGAGGTGTCCGAGCCGTACGGATGGAGAGGCGGTCAGAATGTTAGTCAGAATCACAGAACAAAAAACTTTATTATTCTGGTCAGAATGTTAGCGAAGTAACGTAAACAGAGAACAAAACAAAATAAGACATGTTTGTTCAATCTAACTGCAAAAATCACACTTCTAGTAATCGAGTAAAAATACTTATTATAGTGCTTGTTCGGTTATAGAATTCTAGTGATCTGGTTGGCCATTATTATCTTGCTAGAATGCGACCACTATAAATGGCGTGCGAGGGAGAGCGTCCCTGTCGCGTAACAGAAGTTGTCAGGGTGTAAATTTATTACACAATACATAATTTATTACATAATACATATAATGGAGATGGGATTAAAATTGGTGTGATAATATTTTTTAAAAAAGCGACGAGATATGTATGAAAAAATAATTCATTAGCTTTATTAAGGCTAGATTTGTTATTTTTTCCAATTTTTTAGCTTGAGGAATTCGCAGAGAAGGAGTCAGGTGCTGCTAGGTAGTTTTAGCCAGACTTCTCCAACCATTTTAACTTTACCCAAGAAGGAGGACATTTTTTGTTATATTTTCAAGCAAGTCGCCTCGCTTCTTTAGTAATGAGACCATAGTTAGCTGTTGAACACGTGACGAGACACAGATTATTCTCTTCTTCCATAAAAATACACAAGTAGTACCTACATACCCCATTGTAACATGAAGCAAAACAAAGTACCTAGTATAATAAAGGTTGTATGTTTTTTTTGGAAGGGTTTTTTTCCTTAAATTTACCTCATCTCCCGTTAGTTTATAGGTACCTCTGTTAGGTACCTACTTATGCCTTTATATTTTTCAGGCATTTTGAAATTAGGAATTTAATGGTTTACTTTTTATTTAATACATATTGCAACCTAGAAGAGTTGAAACAAGGTGTATCAACTTATCTCGGTTAAGAAAAATCTTAACGTAAAAAAAATCTTAAAATATAACGGGACAATATTAAGTGTTGGTTGGTGTTATTTTGCACTGAAAATTATGTTTTTAAGGCGTACCTTAACCCTTAAATCGTCTAAGAATTAACTCTGAATTCGGGCCCAGAGAGACAGAAGACACGGGGCAGGAAGAGACGGCGATACCGGAGAGACCACTTGGATAGGATGGATAAACATGAATTTCCCGTGTGGTCGCCCACAATATACCCGTGGGACATCGCATGCCAGGAAGACCACCAAAAAGATGAACTGGTGATCCACTTACCAAGAAGATGGCTCCCGCTCAATAACAGCAATGATCTTAAACAAGAAGAAGAAGACTTACAAAAAATATGCTCAGAAAGAGATGAATAAAGAAATAAAATCGGTTGAAAAAATGAAGAGAGTAATACGTACAGGATGTTTTTTTGAGATATAGAACATTAAAATAAAATAAAACATAAACATCGTGGTAATTATTAGAAAAATAATTTTATGCAATTAGGTTTGAATATAGGGTATTTTTTATAGGTTCCTTTCTGAGTTAGCAACATTTTTCCAGCGAGAGCCAATTTAACAGCTGATTTGTGCTCAGTTTGATTTTGAACAACGCTTGCAATTGGGCAAATTTATTTCGAAAATAGCGATATCATAATCATAAAATGAACTTTCTAATAAACCATGGCCATTACAATTTTTTTTATGTGTTTTTTATTTATTTTAAAATTCAATACCCCAAAAAAAAACACCCTATACAAGCTGCCTCGGTGACAGCTATATTTTTTCTATAGTTACGTATTTTTTATGTACCTTTCTAAGCGATTTATCTTAAATTTGCACATTTTGTAAATATGGACCTACACACTTATTTTTTAAATAAAGTTCCTACCTTAAAATAATAGGTATAAAGTCTCGACACTCTCAGATAATGAAGTAAGAAACGGTTGGAAGTTGTTGAATTTGTGGTGCAGGAACCCGTCTGAAACATCAAAGACGAGGGATCCTCAAAATGACGAAATAAATGATAATATCAACCCACATACGACCCCTCTTATAATTTTTAATGACGATTAGGTCGTTATAATTGTTATATATCTTTTATACATTAAAAAAACGTTATTTGTCATAAGGTCGTAAATCAGAAAAAATAATAGACATGCCTAATGGGTATGCAATAAATATGTGGAAAAAATACGGTAATTATTGTAATTAAAATCGGTTAAAAATAGTAAAACCAAGCCAATATGACCTATTCCGAAAAAAGTATTATTGTTATTTGGTGATTGTTACTCCAACACTCAAAAATAGAGAAAAGTCAAGACACTTCTCAAATATCAATATTATTTAAAGTATTGTGGACTAGCTCTGTTATACATATCTACAGGGCTAGTCCACAATACTATACAGATATATTCATGACTTGATTATGAGTCGAAAATGTTCAATCAACCATGACCTGCTTTTTTACCGGTAGGGTAATTTTTACTACTTTCACAGTAATACAGACAGATGAACGGAAAATATGTGAAAAAATAAATTGCAAAACAAATGTGTCGATACTAACATAATTTTTTTTTACCCATATTATTTGATTTTTATGAACAAATTTTTTTGAACAAAATTATAGTAAATAGTGATGTACATACATATAACACCAGACATAGAAATAGAATAAGATTACCATATAAGAAAAAAGTATATACACAGAATTGTCTAATGTACAAAGGTATTTAAAAACAAATGCTATAATTATTGTAAAAATAGAATAGAATTGCAGAGAATAATATGTATTATTAATTATAGATTGTACCATAGATTAGATTAGACGTAAATGTAAATATGTAGTCTATTATGGATAGTATATTAGTAATAGATTTAAGAATGTAAAGTGTTAAATACTAATTAATATACAATGTAATATTAACTAACTTAATAAATAAATAAAAAATAAATCACTAGTACTGCCCCGTTAAGCGCATAAGTGCGAGCGAGAGCTCACTTGGACTTCTTGAAATGTTTTACAATCTCAGTCGTCAGTTTGTGCCAACTATACAGGGTTATTTGTAAAACATTAATAACCTCGCAGGGCTATATTCCTGCCTTGATTATGAGTCGAAAATGTTCAAGCTATTATGACCTAATATCAATAGTTAAGGAGATACGCGACATCAAAGCTTGCATTTTTTTGTCAATATTTCTGATTTATTTTTTGTAAAACGTTGGACTATCATTATAGTAACTTATATCGAATATGAAAAATTCATTCCCTTTAACACAAGTCAAATAAAAAAATAAAAACCTTCGAACTCCAATTGGAATGTTTTCCAATTGGAATTTTTCACGGTTTTTATCATTTTTTTAAATTTGTATTGAAACGAATGAATTTTTCGTAATCGATATGAGTTACTGTAATGATAGTCCAACGTTTTACAAAAAATAAATCAGAAATATTGACAAAAAAATGCAAGCTTTGATGTCGCGTATCTCCTTAACTATTGATATTAGGTCATAATAGCTTGAACATTTTCGACTCATAATCAAGGCAGGAATATAGCCCTGCGAGGTTATTAATGTTTTACAAATAACCCTGTATATAGCTCTGTTGCACCCTGTATGTAGCTAGGTGTCTCGCGCAACCTCCGGCCGGCGGGCGCGCCAGGTCCAGGCCCTGGCGGCGCGGGGCGGGCGCACCTGCGCACCTGGCCCCGCCCCCGGGGAGGGGCCCGGGCCCCGCCCCCTCACCTGGCCGCCGGGCGGGGGGCGACTCGCCGGATTGTTCATCGAAGGGATTCGGCAATAAAACGGATTTTAAAATAACTTCTACATTCAAGGTCACATGGCACTTCGAGGATGCGTTGTGTACCGATAGCGTGCGTGAACTATGCACATCTATGCGAGAAAGAGACAGAGTTATATGACCGCTTCACGCTAGAAAGTACGGCCACTGAGCATTTGAGGCATTGTATAGGTCTTTCCATTTTAAAAAAGACAATCGAATTAGCACGTGTAATTGTGCGTAGGTACGACGCACGTTGTTTCGTTGTGTTGGTGTTTACACGTATAATAATAACACTAACTCAACGAAACAATATGCGTCCCCAAACACAAGTTTTAACTTTTCTGGAGACAGTTAAAAACCTATAAAAAATGTAATATTCACTCTCACTGTAACATGTAGGTCGGTACCTATGTAGGTGTATTATTTTATTTTCAATAAAGAATACTAGGTAACTAAATGGCTTTAAAAAATGTGCTTCGTACGCACGGCTTATATATAGTTAGGTACCTACCTACCTACTTATTCACTTGTATTTCTTATATGTAAAAAACTGCACTATTTACTTCCTTTCTTTTTAACTCGTGGCGTCTGCTTGCTTGCTTGACGAAAAAACTTTGGATCGATTTTTAACCCCTTTTCCGTGATCCAATCGAGCTGAAACTTGCAAGTAGACTCGTGGCGACGTTCAAGAAGATCTATCAAATTTTAGTTTAAAAAAATTAATAATTATAGTACAATTTTGAATTTTTCAAATTTTTAGTGTTTTCTTCATACAAGTTGTATGCGGATTCCGACGCATATGGTAAACACGAAACCCAAAAATGAGAAAGGGAGCATTGTAAAAATTTGGTTTTTATGGGTTACTTTTTTACTCCCTTTCTTTTAACTCGTAGCGTCTGCTTGCTTGCCTGTCGAAAAAAAATTGGATCGATTTTTAACCCTTTTCCCATGATCCAATCGAGCTGAAACTTTGAAGGCAGACTCGAGGCGACGATAAAAATGATCTAACAAATTTTCGTTTAAAAAAATAATTATTATAGTGTAATTTTGGATTTTTCGAAATTTTTTATTGCTCCCTTTCGTAGCGTCGCCCGACTCGAGCCCAACGCGTGGGTTAAGCGCCAAACCTGTTTCAACTAGTAAATGAGAAAGGGAGTATAATAAAAATTTGGTTTTTATTGGTTAGTTTTTTTTGTTGTTTATATTACCTATAATTTTTTTATGTTTATATTATATTTAAGTATATATTATATGTATATGCACTGCACGCATTGTTTTATAATATACTTTAATAAAATTTAATTGAAAACAACACACGTTTTGTTTTTAATTAAATTTTAATATCTAGGTAAAGCATTGATAAAAATTAATAATTTTTATCATTGCATTTTACGTCTTACTGTTTGATTTTCTCGAGTGGTTTCTTAATTTTGATAATTTTTTTCCACTTTCAAGTCACCTGGAAGGGCATTAAAAATAATGTTTGTGTTTATCTATAGAGAAATTTAATTTGGTAAAATTTATAGTTTTTGGGCGCTAAAAACGTGTGTTGCTAAAGACGTGTGTTGCTAAAGACGTGTGTTGCTAAAGACGTGTGTTGCTAAAGACGTGTGTTGCTAAAAACGTGTGTTGCTAAAGACGTGTGTTGCTAAAGACGTATGTTGCTAAAAACGTGTGTTGCTAAAGACGTGTGTTGCTAAAGACGTGTGTTGCTAAAGACGTGTGTTGCTAAAAACGTGTGTTGCTAAAAACGTGTGTTGCTAAAAACGTGTGTTGCTAAAAACGTGTGTTGCTAAAAACGTGTGTTGCTAAAGACGTGTGTTGCTAAAGACGTGTGTTGCTAAAGACGTGTGTTGCTAAAAACGTGTGTTGCTAAAAACGTGTGTTGCTAAAAACGTGTGTTGCTAAAAACGTGTGTTGCTAAAAACGTGTGTTGCTAAAAACGTAAAAGGATTGATCAAAGCTCATTCCCATTACTTGAACTTCATGCTATGTTTTATTTTGTTTAATTTTAATAAGTAAGACCAACGGAATACTGTTTTCAAAATACGTAAAAAACAATACATTACTTATTTCAAAATCGACCCAATATCCAAGTATTCGGTCTTTTCTAGCAACATGCATAGATACAGGTGTCTCATAGCTAGTAGCAAAAACTCTACAGATGAATTCCTGCCGTGGTAAAGAGTCGAAAATTTTCGAGCAACCATGACCTAGTATCAATAGTTATGGAGATATGCAATATCAAAATTTGCATTTTTTCTCTCAATATTTCTTACTTATTTTTTGCAAAAAGTTGAACTATCATTATAATAACTTGAATTGATTATGAAAAATTAATTCGCTTAAATACGAGTCGAATAACCTTGCTAAAATTGAAAATATATTTTTTTAACAGGGTTTTTATCATTTTATTTGAGTAAAGTTGTGAAGTTTTTGCTAACAGCTGTGAGACACCCTGCGTATTATATTTAATGTATTAATACAGTGCGACCATCTTCGAAGATGTAAATAAATAATTGATTTCACGGATTTCACGTGTTCTATGGGTTCAGGTTACTGTCAAGAAGATGGATATCGTGTAGGAGTGACTTTTTAAATGATAGGGTATCTGCAAAAATATCAGCATCAAAGTTATGGTCAGCACAATATATATTAGGTATACCGTACTCCTCCTAGTCTTAGACAATGACAAAAATTTTCGAGTTAATATAATGCAGAAATATTGAAAACATTATTGGCTACGTGGTCTATTATTAATATCAATGTACAAAATTTGAAGACAGAAAATATAGTCTTTATTTTTCTTAATTCATACTATTCTTATTGATACAATCTCGAATTTTAATAAAAGTTTACTTCCAATGTATTTATATAATATTTATAAGCAACTAGAGATGGGAATTTTAGTTCAGTTCACTGAACTATCTATCGTTCACCGAATCGTTCGGTAGTTCTTTGAGATATTGATTTTTATCTACTTGAACTACTTACCTACTCTAAGTGAACTGTAGACTTTCGCACCAAGAAATTTTCATTCGGGAGGGGGGTGGGGGGCTCTTACAGTTTCCAGAGATTTCATCATTTAGTCTTCCAAGATTTTTAAATCCATGGAGGGGAGATGCTTTCAGTATCCAAAAAATTAATCATTCGAATTAACTAACTAACTAACCATCACGCCGTTTCCCCGCAGGAAAAGAGGATTAAACGCCACACTCTTCTATCCTGGCACACCACTTTTGCTTCGGCTACATTCATACATCTTCTCATACACGTTCTACGGTTGTTGCGGCTTTTAACAGGGCCATCCTCAAATACTTGTAGTACCTGATCGTGCCAGGTCTTTCGCGGACGCCCTCTATTCCTGTTGCCTTCAACACTCGCCTCATATATTTTCTTAACCATCCTTTCCTCGTTCATACGTTCCACGTGACCAAACCATCTCAGCACTCCTTTCTTTATTCTATCTACCACACTACAGCCAGCATTGCACTCACTTCTAATTTGTTCATTCCTCACTCATTCAGTCTACTTTCATTCCTCTCTTGCCAATTCCAGGCTTTACTTCCATACATAAGGGTTGGCATAATCATTCGAATCATTCGACCACCGCAAAATTTTCACTGCTCAAAGAGAAAAAATATTATGCCTTCCAAAGGTTTCATCGATTTTGAAATTTAGAATTTACGATTTATTGAACGATTTTCCACCTAATGTACTATACCGTGCATTCAAGGGTGGTGATCCCCGTAATCCGAGCCACTACAGACCTATATCGCTCCTAAGTATTTTTTCTAAAATCTTAGAGAAGATAGTTAAAGTAGGTCTTTTGAAATACCTGGATATTCACAAAATAATCTCCAACAATCAATACGGGTTCCAACCAAAACTCTCAACGAAAGATGCAATATGTCAACTAACGGAATTCTTAGTTACACAATTAGATAAAGACAAACGTTGTATCTTTTTTGACATAGCCAAAGCTTTTCTCTGCTGCTACATAAGTTATCAGCTTTGGGAATAAGGGGGACGGCTTTGGCGTGGTTTGAAGATTATCTAAATAACAGGGTTCAGGTGGTTAAATCGGGTGATCACTGCAGCAACCTCCACAAAATATCATACGGAGTACAGCAAAGAAGTGTTTTGGGACCCACGCTCTTCCTCATATATGTTAATGAAATGTAGAACTCCAATTTAGAAAACGGTAAAATAATTTCTTTTGCAGATGTCACAGTGCTTCTTTTTCAAGATGATTCCTGGGAAAGTGTTTTAAAAAAGGCACAAAGTGGATTGAATCGAATAACATCATGGCTTGACAAAAATCTACTAATGGTAAATGCTTCAAAGACAAAATACATGTGTTTCTCCATCAGTAAAAGAACAGTAATAAAACAGCCCGAAAATCTACTGATTCATACATGTGTGGCGGTCAAAGACGCATGCATATACACGAGTAAGGAGGTACCGAGTACATCAGCACCTAAACACGAAAGGCCGTCGCTCTCGGTACAACGGTCGAAATCAGAACGCTGAATTCGGAAAAGAACGACAATGGAAGCGCTGAGCACAACGAACAAGGCGACGATGTAAGCCGGACCAATGACTGAGTACAAAGGCGACGTATAGCAGGGTGCCTGAAGAGCGGATGAACTCACATTGCTGACCATACTAAATATTACATACACGAGCGGCCGAGGAAGACGAAGTCATAATACGCCGAGTCCTTTGTCCGCAACAACTATAAAAACTGTAGGCTCCAGAGCAGACTATCTCACTTCCCCAGTGAACAGCTCGTACAGCGGAAGCCCTTGCCGTCATACCTTCGAACGTCATGCTTTCAATTGTAATCTTTGTACACTACTGTATTCTTTATAACTTGTGTTTTATAATCAAATAAATTCTGTCAACCCATCGTGACTTTACATCATCAACCGAGCTTCAACTCATCCTAAACCGGACGGCTCATCCACCTCCAAACATGTCAATCGAAAGATAAACCCCGTCATTGCACTAATCTCCAGACAACAGAAGATATACGATATCTAGGTGTGTACATAGAAGCTAGTTTATTTTTTAAAGGAAATTAGGGATGTACTCGACGCACCGACAAGAAGAATAGTATACTATGCACTGTTTCACTCACTCATTTATGCAACTGTCAGTTGGGGTGGTGCAGCTTGTACTAGGTATATTAGATTCATTAAGCAGAGCCCAGAAAATGGTATTGAGAGTTCTTCATAAAAAACTATTTCGTTTTCCTAAAAAAGAAATTTTCAGAGAATGTCACGTCCTGGACATCAATCAAATATATTTACTTAACACTTTAAAATATTTTTCCCACATAAACAAGATCACCAACAAATAACTTACTCTCACTTAACAAGGGCACAGGTGAACTGCGACTATCTTGTACCAAAATTCACCAAAGCCTTTTCACAAAGATTTCACCTCTTCCAAGCTCCAAAAATATTCAACATTCTAAACACTAAACTAAAAACTTGTAGCCATAGTCTCGCGTATTTTTCTTCAAAAGTGAAATTCTGGCTGCATGAAAAGGGAAGAAAGCATGGGCAAAACCTGTTAAAAGCCAAGATATAACCAAAATTTGAAAAATACCAGTACCTATATGAACATTTACTTTCATCTTTTTCAATACTTTTAATTATTTTATTTTATTAACTATCCAATTCAGATCTTTTTTTCTCTGTCTATAATAAATTCACACCATTATTAAATTGTAAACAATTAATTATTATTATTACTATTACTTATTCTTTATTGGCACTAAGATTGATTCACAAAATAACTATTTTGTATAAATAATAAATATTCTTGAACATATACTACTGGAAGAACACTGTCTGCTATAATACTGTAAATTACTAGTGTGGCAAGCAGGGCGTCATATTAATGTAGTGTTTACTTGCTGCCAAGACCCTCAGCAACAATGAAAAAAGCTTTTTTAATTTTGTAAACACTGTAAACATTGTATAAACATTGAATTGAATAATTCGTTCAGTAAAGTGAACCGGTTTAAATTAATTAATCCCATTTAAAAAAGAAAATGCCTGGATTTCTTTTTTCTTTTAAATAAAAATGTTTCTCAAAAAAAACATTATAAATACAATTTCCTTCTCATATAAAATATTACATAAAAAATACAAATTATGGTACACAATAAGAAAAATATAATGGCTTACTACACACATTCTTTGATTTCTTTCTAAGAATTGAATCTTTGAATCCAAAAACTTATTGATTTTATCATATATTAATTTATCGTTTTTATATTATATTGTCTTTTATAATGTCTATCTAGCATAATTATTTTTTCTTCCTCCTTTTTTCTTATATATAAACTGTAGAAAATACTTTAAAATGTGAGGCGGTTTACCTAGAACAGGCCTAGCCTAGGTAAGTGGTAAATCGCCAAATTATATTCTGAATATACTTTGTGTGAATAAATAATAAAAAAAAAAAAAAAAATAGTATCTCAGAATGCTATTTTTTGACATGTCATAGTATTAGACTAGAGGTAGAAATTGTATTGTGAAAAGTGGTTTTTTTTTTAAATACAGTGTCCATCGATGAATATACATTTATGACACATTTTTTTTGTTTTACACTTGGTGATTTAATTAAATTTTCGATAATGAAAAGGATCATCATCGCTGATGTAGATATATATGGTCAAAGTGAGCAATCATTTGTGTGATTTTTTTAAATATTGGGAAGTCAGTTGTTTATAGACACACAACCGAGTTTCTCCAGGGTATGCTTGGCTACAATAGTATAGAGACTAGAAGGAATGTAATTTGATTATACATTTTTATCGATTGTTGCGCGGTGTGATCGATAATCCTGAAATTATGCAAAGCATTGGTTTGTATGTTCCTGATAATTACATTTTTTTTTTTTTTTTTTTTTTTTTTTTTTTTTTTTTTAAATTAGGGATGTACTCGAACATTAGACATCGTCAGCATAGATTGTTCCACATTCCAATATACAGGACCAACCTGCCGATAGTTATGCCTGTTGGAAGAGCTACTGCTATGCTCTGAACAATATTACTATGGACATTGATCTGTTCCACGTCTCTGAGAGGGTTTTCCGAAGCAGGATTCTCCTACACCTTTGATATGAATAAATTTATATGCTTTGATATTTTATTGTTTAAATATTATCTCATTTGTTAATAATGTTAACGAATTAAACATATGTTTGTAATGTAAATGTTATATTAAAAATAAATAAATTGAAATTGAAAATTGAAAATGATGACAAATTCTTGTGTTCGACAAAAAATAACCAATATTATTAGGATGCTGACTTATTCAAAAGAACTCTGGTTTAACGGATAAAGCATAGTGAAGAGAGACCCACTCAGGGGCGTTATATGAGAAATATCTCTCTTATCGGCCCTGGATTTCGCCGCCCAATTCGGTATTTTTTAATGTTAAAGTGGTCGTCCTCCCACGCCACACAAAACTGTTTCATTATCTCCTAGGTGCAAGGGTGAGGAGGGGGAAACCATGGCTTATTTGTTATTCTAAATATAATAATTTCGTTATCCGTGTGTCTGACGCTTCGTAACGTCCGTGACTTGCTGGAATTACAACTTTAGATAAAATTAGAATGTGACACGCAATCAGCGCGCGGCTTAGGTTACACGAAAGGGTCGTTATTAATTACTAGCTGTTCCCGCGCGGTTTCGATCGCGTAGATTTTTAGAAGACTGTTTGGGTCGTCATAGAACTTTCGCCAACCTTCTAGAACATTCTCCTTCCAGAATTTTAAAGAAAATCGAATGTACAGGGACCTTCTAGACACACCAACACATTTCCCGACTCAGTTTAGAACCTTATAGAACTTTCGGGAATTTTCTAGAACCTTTTCCTTCCAGAACTTTCTAGAGCAGGTTTTTCCGGAAACTTCTAGATTCACCGACACAGTCAGCGCGCTTATTTTGAAACAATCTGAAGCATTTGCGGCCTTCCCATAACAAAAAATTGTGCTAGGAAGCACATTTTCGTCACCCACTTCCACCCAAACACAGTAACCCCCACCAAACTCGCATATTTTCGATGTGACGCCAAGGGATATCCACCACCATAACCACCGGTGGGTAGTTGTGGCTGGTTGTGGAGAAAACTTGGCGGATAGGGAAACACGGGTTTCTTTATATATATATATTGATTTTACGTTCCGTGATTTTTCGCGGATTTAGGGCTAGTTTGTTATTAACCTTTAATTACCAACGTGCGGTCTGAGAGGCCCCGACAGGCACTTGACTTGCTAGTTTACCCCTTTCCCCGCAAATTACCGATCCCCGCTTTTAAGTAGCTGCAAGGACAGTGCCCACGTTGACGTTGGAGTGGGAAGTGGTGTTGTCACGAGTGCATTTGGTGAGTAATTACGATTTGAAATTCCGATGCGGCCTCTCAGGCCTCACGTCGGAACTTAGTAAGTTTTTTGATTTATTTTTTTGTTAAAGTAAACTGTTATTTTTACAGACATTGTGAACTATGAATACACCAGGGATTCCAGGTAGTAAAAGAAATAGTTCTGTGACAGATTTACAGCATTCAAAGAGATTTTGGATATGTATAAATGAATCGATTCCAAATTTTGCGCGAGTGATTGAGAGCTGGATCGCGGATGAAGATTCCAGCGGACCCGAAGTTGACGACGTTGACGAAGATTTTTGTCTGGAGCACAGTGAGCGTGATACGCATACTAGCACTGATATTTCTGATACCGACGAAAATCGATACTATTCGTGTAAAAAACACGTTTGTTTACAGTGCGCAAAACAAGTTTGCCCTGGCTGTGCTTAGAATTTAAGGTGTAGTTCGACTGTGGACATTTTTTTTCAGGAGGTTTATGCACCTTCTATATTTTTTTCCCAAAATTTATATTAGTTTTAAGTAATAAATACCATTTTTTGTTATTATAAGAGGATTTTTCCCCAAAATTCAAGACAAATATTATTATAGTCTTATATTTAAAAATTTAATAAAGTTGATTTTCTTTCTATACTTAATTTTTCTTAAAACCCTTTATTTTTCATCATAATGCAAAGACAGATATATTTAAATCATCACTTTCTTTAAAAAACACTACATAATGTACGCGTCCTCTCAGGCCTCACGTCGGTACTAACGTTACAAAAAATGCACGTCGGTACTTAAAGGTTAAATAGGATTACAATAACATATACTATACGTGGAATGCAGTGAAGTTCACAAAAAAATAATATAAAGTTTTGTGAGCAATACGGCATTCGGCATTATTTATGCTAAAGTGGTCATCTTCCCAGCGCTACTTAAACTCACGAGTGCAAGCAGCGCGGAGAGGCGTCCGCACAAAACCTCTGCACTGTCATCGACAGCAAACAATACAATACATGAGATACAAAATATTACTTTTATTCGTCCTAATGCGCCGCTGCTGGAGGCCGACTCATGTTTAGTCGGATGAATTGTGTCTCGGAGACCGCCGGGCTTCGGAGGCCAGGGCGAAGGAGCGGCGGCCGAGGGTTCATCTCCCGCTCGGCGAGCTGGTGATGCAGTCTGGCGATGGGGCCGATAGCGGCGGCAGGCAGCGCCCATCACCATTACCCGATGGTATCTGACTGCCGACACCCCGGCTGATGGGAGGATGATTATTTTATTCATTGATTTATGATTAACACCTCCGGCCCGCCAGCGCGCCCGGCGCTCCCAAACTGCGCGCCGCCACCGCCACCACAACTAGCTCCAGTCAGTCGAGAATGGTGAACTACTGTATTAGCATTAATAGGAATGAGCCGGGCTGCTTTTGGCAAACTTAAACAAACTAAAAAAATATATATACAGGGTTATTTGGAAAACATTAATAACCTCGCGGGACCGTATTCCGGCCGTGATTGTGAGTCGAAAATGTTCAAGCTATTATGACCTAATATCAATAGTTATGGAGATATGCGACGTCAAAGTTTTCTTTTTTTTTTTCAATATTTCTGACTTATTTTTTGTAAAACGCTGGACTATCATTACAGTAACTTATATCGATTACGAAAAATTCATTCGTTTCAATACATGTTAAATAAAACGATAAAAACCCTGAAAAATTTCCAATTGGAATTCGTAGGTTTTTATTTTTTTGTTTGACTTGTATTAAAGGGAATGAATTTTGCATACTCGATATAAGTTACTATAATGATATTCCAACGTTGAAAAAAATCAAAAATATTAAAAAAAATATGCAAACTTTAATGTTGCATATCTCCATAACTATTGATATTAGGTCATAATAGCTGGAACATTTTCGACTCGTAATCAAGGTAGGAATACAGTCCTGCGAGATTATTAATATTTTCCAAATAACCCTGTATAAGTTAAAAATTCATAATAAGGAAACGACAAATTTTATAAAAAAAACGTACCTTACATCGTAGATAATCAGGCGTATTCTGAAATGAGAAATATTAGTTTTTCGGTATCTTGACAGTTATTGTGCAACATTTTAATGCCGTCAATTTTGTCGTTTTACGTTTGACAGTTTTGAAATGAATGAATTCAATCAATCTAAAAGCTCTAAAATCTAAACAAATGTTAAGTTATTCACAAAATGTTAGTAGGTAATGTGTGCAAAATTAAAATAAAATCGGCCCCATAATTTTTGAGATATCATCTCGTTTCGAGAAAATGCAAAATAATAAAGTAATTCGTTTAAAAATTCGCTTACCGCGCTAGCGTCATAGCGTATAGCTGTCATAGAAATAAGAATCTAGATTCTTATTTCTATGACACCAAATTTTTTTTATTTTTATGAATGATGTCTCAAACAGCCGAAAAAAATCTTACATACTGCCAGTGATGATGTATGGAGTGGAGACAATGACCCTTACAAAGCCCTCACAAAGAAAAGTGTAGAAAAGCTAAAATACACAGAACGATCTATAAAGAGATCCATGCTTGGCGTAAGTCTAAGAGATAAGAATTGATGAAATTAGGCGTAGAACTAGAATGCCTAGTGAATATCATGTATCGTGTAGTGCAGCTAAAATGGCAATGAGCATAGCACGTTGCAAGGGAAGATCCTACAAAGGTGGACTCCGAGAGTTCTGAAATGGAGACCTTGGGAGAATAAAAGAGGCGTCGGAAACCTCAAAAGAGATGGGCCGATGATAAAGCCGCTGTGGGGGGGAAGAAATGGCTACAAGGAAGGATGGAAGGATATGGAAGAGGCCTATATCTAGCAGTGGAGAGATGAAGGCTGAGGAAGAAGAAGAAGAAGTAATTCTTAATTAATTATGAAGTACCTGGCAAGTTATATCTACTTATTTAGAGGCATTTGGGTGAAATTTTCACATGCAACGAAATGCGCGCGAATCACGCCGCGCAAGTTTTCGTTATTTTTTTATTTATTGTTAGTTATATAGTTAAGTTATTTAACACAAATCTGTTTTTAACTTTATTACCGCCATCTGGCGAAATCCTCTCGATGGTTTTTAATCTAGGCTTCTGCGAAGCTCGATAGATGTCGTGCGTCTCTCTGCTGTCGTAGAATAGGGATCTGTAATCTGCGGATATCTCTTTTTTCGCGGCTGGTTCGTTTCGCGCTTCCTCACTTTCAAATAGTTCTGCACTTCGTTGTACTTTGACGGTTGTGGTGTGCGGTTGCACGTATACCCCGCATTATGCTGTACCTACCACTGCGAGAAAGGGTGGAAAGCTGCTGGTCATTTCGCGATCTCAGCGGTCTTTTCGGTGAAGGAACGATTAGCGAAAGGGCACGCCGAGAATGGTTTGTCAGTAAAGGGCCGACCTTGGAATTTAGATTACTAGGTATAAAATAATGCTTAAATTATGTTGCGTGATATTTCATGAGTGTAGGGGGGGGGGGGGCATAGTGGGATACTTAAGACTCAAACATACCTACAAGATAAAATATTATGATTAAACAACAAGTTTTGACTCGATATCATGGTTTAATGCATTGCGAACGACTATGGATATGTTTTTCACGATTACGATAAAAATGGCATAGCGGGGCAAATGTACTGTTACTTTAAACAAAACATAAAATGACAAAATCTTACCTTTTTCACAGACAATCTTGTACTTTTAATTATGAAGTCCAGAAGGTACTGCTTCAAAACGAAAAATTAAACACCACAATATATAATTGAGTTCGATAAAGAATTTTT
>JADDOH010014366.1:0-17427 GCA_016648135.1 Agrypnia vestita | reverse complement strand
ATAGAATAACACAACATGCAGAGTGACATCCAAGAACCGTGCAATTATAAGTGCAGCTGATGTATCATCTGGTATGAAGCGCCGATGGCGCCAGTTATAGCTTTAGATATAATTGAACGTACTCTGCGCGATATAATGGGTAATAATGATATTTTTGGCAATAAAGTAATCATTTTGGGCGGCGACTAGACAAATTCTACCAGTTTCTCGAAGGGCTTCTCGCGGTCAGTTTGTAGCGACATCTATTAAAAACAGCCAACATTGGAAAAATTTTACTATTTTCAATTTGAAAACTAATGTCCCCGCTTTAGAAGGTGAAAATTCATTTACACAGTGGCTTTTAGATTTAGGCGATGGAAAGCTGCCTCCTGTGGAATGAAAGTATGCGTCATCAGTGCTTATTCCAAATGAAAGTGTAAGTCAAAATGTTGTTCAAAGCATATATAATGAAGTACATTCTATAGCGGATGTTCCCCTAATGAGTAAACGAGCGATACTGTGTCCAAAGAATGAACATGCTCGATTGGTTAACGAAGATGTACTCGGGCGTTTAGAAGGTCCAATCTTTACATTTTATTATGTGGATAGTATTAAAGATGATGGTCGTGAAATGGACTAAAAATGATATATTTTTAAAATACATTCATTTATCAATAATCATTAAACTAAAATGCTATGTAATTTATTAATAAATAAGACGCTGTAATTTTATCGATAAAAATAAATACAAAGAAGAATTTGACAGCTGTTTCATTTTTTGTATGTCACTGACAGCTACCATAGACAGTAAAACCTGATTTTTTCACTGAAATTTTGTCTGTCACTGACAGCTACCATAGACACTAAAACCTGATTTTTTTCTCCTCAATGTTGATGAATTCATTATTTTTAAACCAGCCAAACTTAAAAACTCAGAGTTGACAGCATCACAATATTATACAGTAACTGTCAAGAAACAAAAAAAGAAATATTGCTTACTTCAAAATACGGCCAATTATCAAATTGTATTAACTTTGTAACAGTAAGGAAATCAATTGTGTTTGTTGCAGAGCAAACACAATTGGCCGCGGGACGACCGTCATTGGCCGCGAAGCGGCCACAATAGCAAAAATGGAAATTTTCCAGATACAATTGGCCGCGACGCGGCTGACGTAGGCATGGGTAAACAATTGTGTTTGCTGCACAGCAAACACAATTGGCCGCGCAGCGGCCATGGCTGGCCGCGGAGCGGCCGTCATTGGCCGCGAAGCGGCCACAATAGCCGCCCGCAGGGCCTAGCAGTAAGCAATCGGCGAAGCCGATTGCTTTCCTGCTAGTTTTACACAATTGCAACACCCCTAATCCGATTTTAAATTTGAAACAACTCAATTCTTCGAGATTTCGCGTGACCTTGAGGTTAAGCTCAGTTTAAGCCAGTATTTCCGCTTACTTTGATTGAACTTGAAACAACCGGGCCTAATAGAGGACGCTAAAATACTCTTTATTACACAACGTTTACTATACTAGTGCCAGACACGCATATATGATGCATACCTATTATCGTAACCAAAAAGTCAACTACCTATTTACTTTTAATATGCTGGTACAGTTGCCGGCAAACTTCTTGAAATTTTTTGGCGTAGTAGGGGAATGCGCAGAAGACAAAATTTGGGTCTCGTTGGTGGAATGGTACATGCGCAAACTTCCCCCCACTACGCCGTAAAATTTCAAGATGTTTGCCGGCTACTGTATTCCCATGTTGGGAATCCCTACTCCCCAAGCCACACTCGGACGTTTCTGAACACAGCACTAATGTCAATCTGTGATGTCAATGTCACAAGTTGTTTTGAGGTTACGTTTATTTTGTCGCAAGAAAAGTGAACTTGGAGCTAGAATGTTTGGAGTCGTACAATTCTTTTAAAAAAATGAAAAATTGTTATGTGCTGCAAAAAGTAGCAAGAAATACCTTTTCAAAAATTTTAAATAAATGATATTCTTTTTTATAAGTCCGTACTCTTTATTTACCTCCTTTGAAATCAGATATACTCTATTTCAGACTATTTCTTCTAATAAAAGTTGGCAACCCTAGTTGAAGTCCTCCGGCGAACGTCAAAAGGTCGACAAGAGCTGCGGACTAGGGAATGCAATCCCGAGTCGGGATTGCCCTTACGGGATCCCTCGAGTTAGAATTTTCAATCCCGCAGGATCCCTACGGATCGGGATCCCGAATTCTTTTGTGTGTTTTTTTTTATAGAGCCGAATAGCAATTAACTTTGCATTTTTATATCCGCAATTTTAATAAAATGTTCGTTATTAATCATTGCATTAAAGTTTTTCTAGGCGTTTTTCCAAATATCAATCAGTGAATGTAGTAGAGCAAAAACAACTAACTAGCAGTAGTTTTTATTACTATGTTAGATTGATAAAATACACCAAATATTTTTCAAAGCTATTTTCATTATTTGAATGTGATATGAACATAAGTTTTAAGTACTTACTAAAAGCTCTATAGACATATACAATTAAACATACAAAACATAAAAAATGTTGATCAATCCTGATAATCTCGTCCGATTTTTCGGTTCGGGATTGATCTCGTAAAATGCCTCGACATCTCGCGGGATCGGGATTGCATTCCCTACTGCGGACCATCCAGATGAGAAAGCTCGAGTATCTCGGACATATTCTGAGAAGACCAAAGTAAAATCTTGGGAATAATCCAAGAATATGATCCCGTTGTTCATACAATGAAAATAAGTATTTCACTATATAATTTAATGTCCTGTTAATTTAATCTAACTAAAATAATCGTAATCTAAATTAATCAAACCAAACCTAATAACCTAACCTAACCAAACCTAATAACCTAACCTAACCTCACATATTGACTATCTTCTTCTTTTGGTGTCATGTCAGGTACCCCCAACGTTGACTATCACCCGAGAGAAAGCGTCCCTGTCCTGGGCAGCACGAAACAGCTCTCCAACACTTCTTATGCCCGTCCAGTCGCGTATATTGCGGAGCCAGGAAATTTGTCTCCTTCCAACACCTCTACGACCCTCTATCTTGCCCATAAGAATCAGGTGGAGCAATTCATATTTTTCTCCTCTGAGCTCATTGACTATGAAATGTCAAAATATGCAGTGCATTTTTCGGAACTTTAAAGTGTAATATCTTATTTAATACTTACTATTTAAAAGTAAATTATCTTTCATTTTGTTATTAGCACGTTCAATAATATAGTGAAATACTCATTTTCGCTGTATATGCAATGGGACCATGATCTTGGTTTTAGCCAAGTCTTGACCAACTTCATCATTCAAGGGAAACAAGTGGAAAGAGAAGCGTGGGAAGGCGCCCGCGAAGATGGCTGCGTAACTTGGGGACTGGTACCAACTTGATTGAGTTGATATTATCGCCGACTTTCGATACGAGGTGGCACTGTAAGAAGATGATTAATGTTGTTCATGAGTTTAAATCATTTTTTACTCTCTAACCTTGACCCAAACACACCAAAGAGTCAATTTAAAATTATAATGTCTCACGATTTAGATTCAGATTAGCAGTTTTTGAAAGACACAAGCTCTCTGATCGTCTTAACACTCCCGTTTCTTGACGGGGCACAACATAACCCCAATAATCTTGATTTTATAATTATAGATGATATTGAGCTGGTGTTTTTTGTAATCCTCGTAAATATCCCAAAGAATATGTGACGAATGTGCGGACGCTTGAATGAGTGAGAGGCAAGCGTGCGAGCGAGACGCGTAGATGGGCCCGTGCTGTTGCGCCGCACCGGGCAGAACGAGATTCACCGGGGTCCGAATCAGTTGTACATATTGCATTATAAAGTAGTGTCTCCAATAAATGTTATTACCTACGTAACGAGTATTATTAGAAGAACCCGATTATTCGCAAGTGCGTAGGCCGAGTTATATTGCCTACGCACGCAAGAACATCACATTGGCGCAGCCGACGGACATATTTTTTTCGACAAGGTCGGAAAAAAATATATTGAAGAATCTACAGGGAGACGACTACGGACGGCGACCGAGAAGAAAGTATTGTGGCAAGGTCGAATACTTGGAAGAGGATCGTCTTCAGCGGAGCTGAAGAAGAAAGAAGAGGACCCAGGGTGCCGAGGAGGCGACCCAAGAGAGGCGGACGGCTCATCTTCAAGGAGGAGTGGCGGCAGTTCGGCAAGGGCAGACTGTGCAGCGAAGGGCGCAGCAGGCAGCCAAGCAGGAGGATCGGCGGAGGGCAACGCAGAGGACTTTAGCCGAGGACTACCAAGGACGCAGGTGGAGAGGATCCTGACTCCAGGAGCAGGAAAGTTAAGTACTTTTTGTTCTCTTTGTCTGGGGGTAGTGATTTTTTTTTTAGAGGCATGGAGCAGAAAGCGCTCACGTTCAGCCACCTGAACGATGCCTGGAAGGTGTATAAGGTTCGATTCGAACAATACCTTGTTGCTAATGATGAGGGTAAATGGTCAGATACAAAAAAAGAGCTATTTTTCTAACATCATTGGCCGAAGAAACTTTCATTTTGTTGCAAAATTTATGTGTACCGAAGAAAATTACGGATGTTAAGATTGATGTATTGTGGGAATACTTAGATTCCTATTGTAACGAGAGCATTTCTATTTTTCATGAAAGAGAAGTTTTTTTCGCGGCAAAACAATTTGAACATGAAAGTGTAAGGGATTTCGTTGTAAGGTTAAAAAAATTTGGCAATTCATGCCAATTTGGGAAAAGATTAGATGACACATTAAAAGATATTTTTGTTACTGGAATTTGGAATCGTAAACTTAAAGAAAAGTTATATTTAGAATCGGAAGACGAATCATTTTCTCATATGGAAGGGATTGCATATACCTTTGAATCTGTTAGTTTAAAAATGGAAAAATATATCGATAAACGAGAATCTTGTTATGTAGGTAAATCGCAGTTTATACCAAAACCGAAAGGTAGCAGTACAACCACAAAATCTTCGGGTAGGTTTGAAAAAAATGTTACGTCTTCATATAAAGATCAGAAGTCAACTATACCTACAGGTAACGTGGGTTGTTATTGCTGCGGAAGTAATTACCATATAAGGAGGTTTTGTAAGTTTAAACATTCTATTTGTAAATTATGTAACGTGTCGGGACACCTCGAGAAGGTATGTAGGAATAAGGAACAAAAAAAGTTCAAGTCATTGATAAATACATAGGTAGTTCGATAAATACGGCGTCAGGTAATAATTCTAGTAAACCGATTATGATCCAATTGCATATCGGTAGTAAACAATTGAATTGCATGGTTGATACAGGATCGAGTGTAAACGTATTACCTAAAAGGGTCTACGATGAAATTTTTTATAATATTCCGTTTCTGATATGAAATTGCATAGGTATGATAATACAAATTTTGTTTTATGTGGTAAATTGTTTTTAAACGTGTTGTTTAAACATATCAGTCAACAGGTGGAATTCGTAGTAATTGAAAAAGGGTCAATGACCTTAGTTGGTAGACCGTTCATGGAACAGTTTGATATTCAATTATCATGAATTAACACTTTAAGTGAAACGGTGGACTCGTATATTAATTTATTAAATGACAGTGAAGTATTACGATTGGATGTACGAACAATTAGTGAATATACATGTAATGATACGGTGTTACAACAAGTTTTAGACTTTTCGAGAACAAAATGGCCGGATAAAGTAAACAAAGAAGATGACATTTGGCATTTTTGGTTAAAAAGGTGGGAATTGTCGATCAGTGATAATTGTATTTTTTGGACACATAGATTAATCATACCTACAGAATTACGTAAACAAGTATTAGATATGCTTCACAGACCTCATTTGGGATCGGGAAAAACAAAAGGGTTAGCGCGTGGTTATGTATACTGGCCAAGAATAGATAAAGATATTGAGAATCTTGTGGCGGCGTGTGACATATGTTCCAGAATAGGTTCTGGTCCACCGAAGGATAACCTTCACAGTTGGCCTTTACAAGAAAATGTGTGGTCACGTATTCATATTGATTTTTTTGGACCTGTAGCAGGGAAATGTTTTTTAGTTATTTGTGATGCGACTTCAAAATGGCTCGAATGTTTAGAAATGCCAAGAATAAACACGGTATGCACTATCGCGGCGTTAAAAAAATTATTTACGCAATTCGGAGACGTGCAAGTCATTGTTTCGGATAACGGAACGGCGTTTATGTCAAACGAGTTCCAAAATTTTTGCCAGGAACGGGGAATAAAGCATTTGACATCGCCTGTATTTTCACCAGCCTCGAACGGTCAGGCTGAAAATACAGTTAAAACGTGTAAAAATTTTTTGAAGAAAATAACATTCGGTAACAAGTTTCCGTCAGATTACGCGGATAAATTGGATAAATTTTTGATAGATTATAGAAATTCGCCACATAGTTCGTCAGGCTTGGAACCTGCGGTATTAATGTTTGGTAGAAGATTACGTACAACGTTCGACATGTTCATACCCATAGAAAAAGCGTGCAGTTCGAGAAAAGTGAACAAAGAAACGGTTAAGTGTTTAGAAAAAAGTCAGGACAGGCAATCTTTTTATTTTGGGGGGAGAAGGAGGAAATATTTGGATATTGAACAAAAATGTTTTGTTAAAGATTTCAGAGCAGTAAATAAGATTACATGGGTTCCAGGGAAAATTATAAAGAAAGTGGGGAATTCCATTTATTTGGTCGAAATTGAAGGTACTCATCAAGTATGGAAAAGGCATGTTAATCAAATAAGAGCCAAGTAACGTTGTACGGTTGATGTTGGAAAAAGGGTTCGACCGACTGAAGCTTCAAGGATTGCTTCATGGGTCGGACCGCTCCTCCAGGTTCGCTAAGGGTTGCTGACGGGTGCTTTCTGTTTCAGATGCAGTATCCGTGTGACCCCGCAGACAGAGGACACCTGCTCCGGAGGAGGGACCTTCTCCACGGAAGATTTGTAGGAACCAGTAAAGGGGGGGTTCGAAAGATAAGTGTGGGGGAGGTGTGACGAATGTGCGGACGCTTGGATGAGTGAGAGGCAAGCGTGCGAGCGAGACGCGTAGATGGCGCCCGTGCTGTTGCGCCGCACCGGGCAGAACGAGATTCACCGGGGTCCGAATCAGTTGTACATATTGCATTATAAAGTAGTGTCTCCAATAAATGTTATTACCTACGTAACGAGTATTATTAGAAGAACCCGATTATTCCCAAGTGCGTAGGCCGAGTTATATTGCCTACGCACGCAAGAACATCACAGAATACAACACCCAAAGAAAATAAAACGATAATGTGTAGTAAGACGGTCAAAAGTAGAAAAAAATATTATATGTTTTCCCATAGACAGTCGGCAATATTCTACACGATGCGATCACTTCATTCTGCTTGCAAAGCTTCTGTCGGATGCTTGTGAGTTATTAGACGTCAAAATATTACGGTTGCTTATAAAATGGCGACAAATTTAGTAGTATTTTGTTTTGTGTAAAAAATGTTATTAAAAATATTATAGAACATTTCAAACCATTGTATTTCATTGAAACGCAAATGTTAGCGAAGGGAAAAACTACATTTCAAAATGCAGACTACAACACACACACGTTCACAGTTTGAAGACTACAAAGTTAAAACTACATTTGTAGCAAAAACTACATGAAGTGAACTAATTGTAGTACTAATGAAGTGAACTACTGCAGTACTACAAAATTTTAGTACTAATGAAGTGAACTAATATTGTAGTACTACAAAATTGTAATGACCTACAAGAAATGCTTCTTGAAAAGTGTGCTACTAGAAAATTTTCAATACCATGGGGGGGGGGTTCTTTCAGCTTCCGGAGATTTCTTCATTCAGTCCCAAACTTTTTCAAACCATGGGAGGGGTTCTGTGTATAGTTTTCTGGAATATTCTGCCGTGTATATGTGACCTCTCTGGCCAACGTTTCGGATCCCAATGCAGGGTCCATCATCAGGGCTGATGTACACGGCAGAATATCCCAGAAAACTATACACAGAAGATTATAAACGGCCGTGAAAACCGGAGGACATTTTCATGGGAGGGGTTGTTTCGATTTCCAAAATTTTCTTCATTTATCTACATCGACTTCCCAAAAATTTCACATAAAAATGTACTATTTGAAGTACTCGTACTTTCAATAACTTTGAAGTGTAGTGTGCACTACACTTCAAAAGGTGTGAAGTGCACACTTCGTTATAATGTAGTACTACATTGTAGTAGTTAGTACAGAGCGGATCCATCACTAGCAAATTTGGCTGGGGTGTCGTTTGTACCCCGCTCCAATTTTCGATCTTCAATCAATCTAGTCGATAAAGATGGTTCGTCTCTTTGAACGCTTTGATCGTCTCAATTTCTTTCGGTTAATCGATCAGATTAATAATACATTTGCAAAATCATTCAAATTGTTAAGAAACAAATTTCACCGCACAGATTAAATTCGTAATTTCTTAGAATAAGGTCGCCTCAAACCACTTCCTCTCACATTTTTAAATTATAATATATTTAATTAGTTCTGATAATGACCGCAATCAGAAGTGTGTCAATTGGCGTATATATGTCTATCATTTGCAAAATTACCAAAACAATCGCTTTGCCGCCAAATTTCGCCATTGCTCAACCGCGACCGATTTTAATGTAAAACTTATTTTTTAGTATAATTAATAAAAATGTACTTTATTTTCACCACATTGAAAATATCAACATGTTTCAGGAACAATGGCCCCTTCGTCAGGATACAACGCATGTACAAATTAAAAATCAAAGTATAGACAATCAAAGGAAAATTTTGAGGCGTATCTTCGGACCGGTTCTAGAAAATGGACTTTGGCGCAGACGTTACAACAATGAGCTCTATACGATATTTAAGGAGCCAAACGTCACAAAATTTATAAAACTGGGAAGACTTCGGTGGCTGGGTCATGTGGAGAGAATGTCCGAGCATCAAGCACCAAAGTCCCTGCTGAACTCAAGGCCAATAGGACGAAGGAGCTTAGGAAGGCCGAAACTAAGATGGAGTGACAACGTCCTCAAAGATATCTCCGCCTTAGAGCTTCGAAACTGGAGAGAGCTGGCACTAGACCGAGATGAGTGGAGGAAAATTATTGAGGAGGCCAAGACCCACCAAGGGTTGTAATGCCAAGAATGATGATGATGATAGACAATCAAAATATAAAATAATAATGTACGGAAAATTAATAATAGAGCGTTGAAAATATTTTTTTTGAAGTTATCTACTTTTGGAGTATTGAGGCTTAAAATTTCAATTGTAACGGAAGTTGTGCACGCCCAGCGTGCGCATTGTAGCGCAAATGCGTGTAGCGGAAATGCGAAACCACCAAATAGAAATATTGATTTTTGTCGTGGCCGATTTTCAGTTCTTATGCTCGTGTCTTTCTTGAACTAATTATCGTATTTCTCCGAACGATTTATCATTAAATATTTCGAATACAAGTTGTGTCGGATAATTATTTTTGAAGTTATTTTCTTCTGGCGCTTTGAGGGTAAATTTTTTTATTGTAACGGAAGTTCGTGTTATGCATGTAGCGAAAATGCGAGACCACGAAATTCGCGCAGATCCATTGAACCGTCAAAAATGTATTTACTTGAAATAGGGTAATTTCACTTTTTTTTTAATAGAAAAATCATAACTTTGGTTTAGAAAGTACGTTTATGAAAAAGATTTTCTTTTAATATATATATTAACATTAAAAAAGCGATTTTGAAAATCATGATTTAAAACTCCCGCCAAAATGCTTATTTTCGCAAGTGGCGTTTGGCATGTCTTTTTATGTCATCTGACGTAACAGTAACAGCAAATTCGCGTATGTAGACGTTCATTCGTTTTTTAACAAAACAAGCCGGCTTTTTTGTATAGTGTGTCCATAATGTCAGGGAATAAGTTTTGTAGATTATTATATGGTAGGCAAATGTAGAAATTCTTTCCTGAAAACTGAAAAATGAATCTAACAGTAAAGCGTCAATTTTCGGTAAGTTATCGGATTTTCCTTGTGTAAATCCGTCCTCCATTATTTTAAATGTGTTCTTAGATAGTTATTTTATTAAAATAGGTCACAAACGCGGCAAAATCTGTACAAAAACCATGCCAACACCAGTAAAAACAAAGAGAAAACGAATGGTTACCATAGAAAAGAAACAAATTATAGTCCGTCCAACTTATCTGGAGAATAAAGGAGGGCGTCCCAATCGTTGTGGTGCTGCCCGTAGTCTAAAAATTATCTCATTTTTAGGGAATTTTTTGCAAATTCGTTTTTTCTTAAACAATTTATTAAGCAGTATACGACACGATAAAAAACAAAAAATGTAAACTAATGTACAAATAAATTTATCAAAATATACATTCGCAAAATACACGTCACCAAATGGCGTTTTTTCAAAATCAAAGAAAAATACAATTTTCAGAAAAAAAAAACAAACAATAATAATTCTTTTACGCCGGCGCCACATTACGTAGATATTCCGCCGCGTCTTTTCCGTTGCGCCAAATCGGCAAAGCAAATAGATCGACCGATCATCCGCGTAGTGTGTTTAATAAGCGCATATTGTATGGAAAGAAATGTAGCGATGTTCCGCGACAGAAGAGACGCGGCGGAAGATCCGCGCAGTGTAGCGCCGGTTTTATTCGGTGTCTCATACCTAATGATCTGACCTCCATGTTTAACTCAGTAACACCTAAGGATATCAATCGGTTTAGGGCCGTTGTGTCAACTTGGTTTATAGTAATCTTTCGTTCAAAGCATAGATATTTTGCATTTTCCACCGATCAAACAACTCGCTCTCGTAAAAATCTATACTTTAAATGAACTATTGCTATAAATTAAGTTGATGCAACCAGTCTTTAATGTGCATAAATAAAAAAGTTTATTTTTGAAAAAAGATGTTTATACAAATGAACTCGTTAATGAATTATGTAATAAAAAGTATAAATAATAAAAATTCTATGTAAAAAATTATCGAATAAAATGTGTTCTAAAACTTTTCTCATCTTACGGTTTCTAATTAAATTTTTCCACTTATCCTTGTTCTTTTTTTCCGGTTCTACATATTTTAATGCCCATTTCCACGGCCACTTTACCTTCTTTAACTATTTTGTAAATTGCCGATTCAGAAATACCTGAAGAAATTGTATAATAGTAAAATAAAAAACTAAGTATGGGAAAATCATTATAACTGCATGGCAGCACTAACCTGAAGTGGCGGCAATAAGTCTATGAACAAAATCAAACGGCATAATTGGGGCTTTTAGACGTTGTTCCTCTTCAAAAAACGTGTGCATTTTCAAGATTATTTCCCGAACACCGCTTTTAATGGGTTTTGACATGGTGACAATCTAAAATTTTCTTAAAAAATTATCGAAACAGTCGTGAACCCTTCTGTAAACAAAGTCTGTCAAAGGGCTGTCAGCTGTAGATAATCCAATATGGCGTCGTTAGTTCCAAATTTGGCCATTCTTCAGATAAGTTAGACGGACTATACAGTGACAAACACCATAGATCACGTATGTTTATCAATAATTCTTGTCAAACAACGTCACGACCAATCACATCGCGTTTTAAGGAATCTTATTTTTTAAGATTTTTATTATAAAAATTATGAATGAAATCATTATCCCACACCATCCATACTGAGTTCCAAATTATAATTTATTTTTCTGAATCTATTTCATATATTCATAGATATCTGTAAAATGTGAAATTACCATATTGGTGTTAAATAATATATTGTCGACCATCTTGAATCGAGCACCAATCATAAAGAGGCTCAATTTAAAAGCTGACGAATGATTGGTTATTGAATTGAAAATTAGATCTGTCAATTGAATTATGATTTTAGGCGTATATGTTATTAACAATGTTTTTGCAAAACAAAAAACACATTCATTCATTCATTCATTCGACAATCAATGCGGCTGTCAAAGTTGTATAGTTAATTTTTGAATACGGAACCGAAAATCGATAAAACGTGAAAGTGACTTTTTTGAATCGCATCATAATATAAATAAATATGTCATTGATTCGTTGTGAGACATCGATTCGAAAACATTCATCTCTTATTTTAACTATCACAAACCATGTACCTGTACCCACTCCAAAAACAAACATGGATAATCAAACTACATTAAAGCGTTATCAATTATATTTATCATCTCCCTGGACATTGTATTATTGTATTAAGCCATGTATTCACTAGGGGACAAATCGCGAAACATTCCGCGCGGCATGTCGCATCAACATCTACGCTCATGTTTCGGGGACAATGACGCGGTCATTTGACGTGTACACACCGGGACTCACATATCACTTGTCGCGGAAATGTCGCCCGATGAGGTTATGATGACAGCTGTGTATCTATTTTCACTTACCTACCGCCCGATGAGGTTATGATGACAGCTGCGTATCTATTTATTTTAACGAGTTTATCGAAACGTAAGAGGAGAAATAGGTGGTGGATGCGAAATTATTTACTGCAAAGAGAAAGAAGGATGGATATTCTATGCGATCTTCGAATGTCTGACGGCTCTTTTGTCAATTTCACTCGAATGACAACAACTGATTTCGACAATTTATTACAAATAATCGGGCCTTCCATAGCCAAGCAAGACAATATTAAGGAACGCTGTTGGCTCTAACATCATTTAATTTTTATATTCACGGTTTGAAGTGTCCCACAAAATTATACGGCGATGAGTTGGAGAACAATAATTTATTTTCCCCACATTAATGTCAGTTGACAGATACAGCGCATGCGCATTCACTTGTAAACATACCACGTGTTACTGACGCGCGGCGTAATGTCGCAGTGAGCTCGCTCGGGTACCGTGCGCATGGCAACGTTGCCACGGCACGTAGAAATGCCGCGCTATGTTGTGCGCGACGTCGCGAAACAGTGCGCGACTTTGCAACGTCACGTAGACTCTATGCCGCGCGTGCTGTTGAGGGACAATTTGTCCCCTAGTGAATAAATGGCTTAAATATACATGTTTAACCAACATATACACGAGTGGACTGATTAATTAAATGTTCATCATTGAGCCATAAATATAATGGCGGTTTTGCCGCGAAGGGATTCGAATGAAATGCTTGGAAACAATTGAGGCTAGACATTCACTGAAAATGCGATATTTTACCATTACGATATTGCAAAAGCACATTTCGGCGTCTTTTTTCGAATATGTGGGTTTTCATTTTTTATTTACATCCTAATGGATATACAAAACTACATTTTCGGGCGATTACTTAGATAGAACCTTTGTTCTTGTATAAAATTAATAAACTGAACATTATTTACAATAATTAAGAAAATATAAGTATCATCTAATCGGCAGTCCGCGGCCAAAACATTCGTTTTCAGTGTCTTATAAATAATCAATTGTTACTTAATATTTATATATATATACGCAGTACGAGTATGATGATAAAAACTACTAAGTAATTAAGAAATGTTCAACAAACGACGCAGTTTTAAAATCACATCGGTTTGAAACTGCGCCATTTGTTGACATATTTCATACTTTGGTATTTTTATTTTTAAATAGTAACTAATTAACGTATTTTTAATTTTAAAAACTGCAGCTAGATCGCATTTAAAAGAATGTGTGAAAAAAATATGTGTGTTGTTAGGATGCAAAAAATGAACATAAAAGAAGTTTTTCTAGTAAGTAAGTAACCTTTTTTAAACTAAAAAATATATATTTATTTGGAATATCATATTGAGGCTTGTAATCGGGCTTTCAAGGCCATTTCTTTCTTACCGAACAAAGCTAGGGAATGGTCTTCTGATTGTGGTCGACCTATAACTTTTAAATAGTGGTTGAAGACTCAAAGTTTGAGAGTAAATACATACTGCTAATCATCTCTTTATTTTAATAAAATGCGTTTTAAAATCACCAAAACACGTAAAATTTCTTGCAAACATTTATAACTTTATTAATAATGAATTGTCTGGTTGTCCATTATGACTACTGGACTCAAGATTTTGATTTGACTGAAGTTCATCCCAGAGATGGTCTAGACTCTAGACTCTAGAACACTCTAGACTCTAGACCAACCTTTAGGGAATTTATCATGATATGAAGTCCTTCCAGATCACCTCTGATGAAAACTATGCCATCTGCGAAGCAGAGATGATTCAAGTATATAATTATCATAGTATTCACATTTAAATATCTAGGTAAATATAATATCTACCTTTCGGTCAATTCGCAACTTGCTGGAATTGAAACATAAGATAATTAGAGTGTGACACGCAAGCAACACGCATATGTCGAAATTACATGGACGCGACATCAAACATAATAATTTCGTCGTCTGTCTGTCAAATTCACGGCTAAAAAAACAAATTACACGGCTGGAAGTGGGCGCGAACCTCGGACGCGCAAATGCCAGCGCGGCACCCTAGCTACACCACCGCCTCTCCGTAGACCGTCAAAAATATACAGGGGGCAATAGAGCTAGTCCACATTATTTCACCATAATTGATGCCATCATAAAAAACTAAGAATTGGTTTAAGCGATCCTTTCTATTGAAATCGAATCCAAGCTCGCGCAACTAGAGTATTTAAAACTGTATTTTTTTAACAAACAGACCGTTAACAGGTAATTTTTTTTGGGTCTCAATCCTGGAATTGGTTTGCAACAAGCACTCGATCTCTCCACTCCTCTCTGTCACCTGCCAGCCTCTTCGTCTCTCGGTAGGTGCTACAGCGCACATCTCCGATAACCTGGTCTACGGAGCTTAATCTCTGGCGACCTTTGCGATTGCTGCATTCAACATTTCCCTCGTCGATGGTAAACAGCAGGCCCGGACGCCTTATATTATGGCCTATCCAAATTGCTCGCTGTTGGGCGATTCTGTTCAGGAGCCGCTTCTTTTCGCCCACCCTGCTCAACACCTCGTCGTTTCGGATATGCTCTGACCAATGGATCCTCGCCGTGCGCCTGTAGCACCACATCTTGAAGGCCGCTAGCCTCCCGGACATGCTCTGGCCGATGGTCCATGTTTCGCTACCATACATCAGCACACTCCAGACAAGATCGGGTTCTTCCTAACCTTTAAATCAATATTGGGGGATTCGAGGATCTTGGACTTTTTGTTGAAGGCGACTCTTAGGCCCGGTTGTTTCAAATTCGATCAAAGTAAGCGTAGAGTTTAAACTGAAATTTTACGTTCTCCACCAATCAGACGATCCGTTTTCGTAAAAATCTATGCTTTTATCGACCGCTTACTTTGATCGAACTTGAAACAACCGGGCCTTACTTGTTGTATTCTGCTTGTGACGTCTGCCTCTGAGCGGCCATCTTGGGAAATTCTGCTACCCAAATAATATGTGAATTCTTTCACTTGTTTGATAGCGACGCCACTCAAAACAACATTTGTCGACACTTCTTCTCTTCCAGCAACCGTGCACTTTGTTTTATCTTTGTTTATTTTCATGTTGTATTTATCTGCCAAAATCTGCCAAAACACTTTCCATCTTTCTCAGAGTCTAGGGCCGGCCGCACTTTGGATACGAATTATTACGTACGTATTCGTACGATTATTTTCGTACGTATGGAGCGCGCACATTGATTGCGTCTTGCGTTGGTCACGATCAGTTACTTTGAGCATTTCTCCAATAACGTTTGTGCCAAATGAATAAATCTGTTCTTCTGGAAAACTCTATTATGGCAGACTTAAATAATGACAAATTTCGTGACTATCTATCTAATAGATTCACAAATGTTGAGGAGAATCGAAATGCAACGAGAGCTCGTAACATTGGAGAAATATTTAAAAGTTTTTTTGTTCGAAGTACATAATTATAGATACCTCACCTTCATTAAACCAAAATATTTAACTTACACGCGCTACTAAATCGTGTACAGTGTGCGATGTTCAATATTACTTGGAAGGTCAGGAATGTACTTGCGTATTCGTACGTATACGTACTACTAAATTTCGTACGAAAACGCATCCAGTGTGCGGCCGGCATAGTTCAGTTCTTGTTCCGATTCCGCAAGCAGCGCAATATCTGATTGTGTCAATTTTTTGTCCTTGGATTCTCACGCCGGGCCAATCTCTCATCTCTTCTCTCACCTCGTCGATAGCCTGTTGGATGTATCAATTGAACAATGCTGGTGACATCGAGCAACCCTGTTTTACTCCCTGGCCAACACTCGCTTCAGCACTACTGTCTCCATATATTATTACAGCAGTTTCATTTTTATATAAGCTCCATACTGTTCGTCTATCTTTGAAGCTTAGCCCTATTTTGTTGAGCACTTTAAAAAGCTGCCTCCGGTCTACCTTGTCAAAGGCTTTTTCCAGGTCTATAAAAGCCCGACTTTGTTTTTCCTTATTCGTTTTTCTAGTTCGAGTCTCAGACTAAGGGCCGGTTGTTTCAAGTTGGATTAAAGTAAGCGTTCTCTTAAAGCATAGATTTTTACGTTCTCCACCAATCAGACGATCCGTTTTCGTAAAAATCTATGCTTTTATCGACCGCTTACTTTGATCGAACTTGAAACAACCGGGCCTAAGAATTGCCTCTTGTGCCTGTTCCTCTTCTAAAGCCAAATTGACCGCTACCCAAATATGCGAATTCTTTCACCTGTTTGATAGCGGCGCCACTTAAACAACATTTGTCGACACCTCTTCTCATAATCATAATTAGATACAAGTCCCAAATAAGTTTACTGAAAATAACCTGTTAAAATAAAATAACGGTTTAACCATAAGTAGGGTGTACAGGTAGTTTCATAAAATTCTGTCAGATAAAGATTTAATCGCGATATTTTTTTCTCAATACACGTTAACCTAAAAGTCGCGCTTTAATGTTTACCACGAACGGGAAATATAAATTAATAAAAAATAAAAATTACCTCTTTTAAAATATCTCTATGAGATTGAAAAAACTTGATAGACGTGAATGATGAACGCATTGCTGGCGAATTTAATAAATAATTTATAAGCCGTAATTAATAATTATTATCTACCGAGCAAACTGGAAAACCCCGCAGCTATCGGAGATAAATCAACGTCTTGTTCTACATATAACGCTATCGTTGTGAGCAAATTTTACGGCAAAGAAGTTTAGTGTCAAGTTTCTTTGAAACACGTGGAAATAAAAAAAACTTGTTTTTTTTTTCACATTTTAAATTTTTCTAAGAAGCCTTATGAGAACATTACCAATTTAAATATTTTACATTCAACAACTTGTTTATATAAAAACTATTGGAAAGAGGTGCTTTATAATTGTAATAATAATTAATGTAGGTTTTTTGTATTTCTGCACGATTCTAAGAAACAATTTTGTTTAAGGCGTCTGATACACATGCTTCTTTAGTGGCACGTGAGCATGCGCAGTATCGACTTTGACAGTGGCATGCTTATTAGTGGCATGTGTGTACGCACATTGCTAGAAATGAGCGTGCCACCTAGT
>JADDOH010014365.1:0-17005 GCA_016648135.1 Agrypnia vestita | reverse complement strand
TCGGCATTTTTTTTTACAAAAATGTGGGTTTTTATTATTAATTTATATCAGAATGTATATGATAGACTGTAATTTTTTAAGGGCAATAACTTAGATAGAACCTTTGTTCTTTTATAAAAGTAATGAACTGAAATGATTTACAATAATTAATAAAATATATTTTATTGAAAATATTAAATTACCTCGAGGTCAGCAACAGTTTTGATGGCGGTTCCGGATTGGGTAGCCGGTTGAAGAAGTCTAGTCTTTAAAGGAGGTGCCCTGAATACTTCCTTAATCATGGCTGGAGTCGCGGAAGGACTCTGCTGTTCCGGGGTCACAGTGGACGCTGATGTCTTTGGCAAAGTCTGCAGTAAATAAAATTGTACATTTATTAAGCGGGTTATCAAAGCCTGAAGTATGATGAGATGCACAAAACAAATGTATTGCCAACAATGCCTAATGGCAAAATTCATTAAGAGTTGCAGCAAAATCCGTTTCTTCCAACAAAAAAGTTTTGTTCGACATTTAAGTAAATTACTTTTCCTATTATCCATATACTGTAGATGATTGTAAATTTCAATACTAAAATGTTAAAAAATTTAATGAAAACAATTTGATGACCAATAAAAAATTGCGCGTCGTGTGCATATTGCACTGACTTAAACGAAATCCACAGTTAAAACTGTTGTCACCAAGCTGATCTAATAATGTTGAATAATTTTGAAAGAAGAAAGAAAGATCTTAATGACTCACATCATCTTTGAGCAGAGTACTCCTCTTCCCTCGCGCCCCACCGCAGAAGTGACCGCAAGAGCACCCAACCCTTCTCCGCCTGTCGTGCATCTTTGCGATTGACAGCAGCTTCTTCAACCTCCCACCGATGGTGACGATCTTTTCCCTTTCCGGGACGACGGGGGGCGTAACTTCAGATTCGGCGCTTGAGCTCTGGACAGTGTTACCAGACTGGCACGGGAAATTGATTATCTTGGAGACCAGAGGGAACGCTGAACTAGTCGAAGGGTCTTCCGGTACATGGGGGATTGTTTTATGATCTGGCGACATTATCTCTGTGAAATTACATTTTGTAAATAAAATTTGCATTGTATAAAAACTAAAATATTTTAACTTATTATTTATGACTTCATTTTAGAATTGGTGATTGTTTTATTTTTTAAATGCATCAACAAAATTTTGATTCTAGTTTCCATTTGTTTTGCTTACTGGAAATGTTTTTAAACAATTAGAAAATATGTAAAAAAAATTTTTTAAATAAAAACAACTTATGATAATTAATAAATATAATCAATTTACATTAACGATATTATGTACAATCTACCCAAAGTTTCATAAATAATGTGTTCTTTAAACCTTTATGTAACGTGAATTTTACATAAGTGAAATATCTAAATTACTATGGTGTAAGAAATCGCAATATTTATTATGAATATACAGAATATGAATTATGTAACAGAGCTAGTCCACAATACTTTACAGGTGGATTCCTGCCCTGATCATGAGTCGAAAATATTCAAGCAACCATGACCTAATATTAATTAGTTAAGGAGATATGCATCATCAAAGTTTGCATTTTTTTTCCACAATATTTCTGACTTATTTTTTGCAAAATGTTGAAGTATCATTACAGTAACTTATATTGATTACGAAAAAGTCATTCATTTCAATAAAAGTTAAATAAAATAATAAAAACCCTGGAAAATTCCAATTGGAATGTTTTCCAATTGGAATTGAGAAATCTTTATCATTTTATTTGATGTATTTATTTATTAATATAGAGTATTCACAAGTTCACAATTTCAATAACACAACATAATCTTGAATTATTTTAACAGAAACTCAATTACGAACGACTCCTTGTTTTAAAGGGAATGAATTTTCATATTAGATATAAGTTACTGTAATGATAGTCCAATTTTTTGCAAAAAATAACTCAGAAATATTGAGAGAAAAAAAGCTAACTTAGATGTCGCGTATCTCCTTAATGGTTGCTTGAACATTTTCGATTCCTAATCAAGGCAGGAATCCATCTGTAAAGTATTGTGGACTAGCTCTGTTACACCCTGAATATGTATATTTTCTTTACATATAATACATACATTCATAACAGAAGCATCACAAAGCATTAAACCTAATATAAACTATAAAAGTATAAAAGAGTATAAAAATCAAACTGAAATATTTTCTTTTCCAATAAAAAAAAATGTCTTGTGATGGCTTACGTGGCTGAGAATTTACATAAAATTTTTTAAGTGTAACTGTAATTGAATATGATAAAATAGAGTTAATTTACGATATAAATTTAATGTAGGTATTTAAGTATGTATGAGTATGTATGTAAGTAAATTTTAATGAATAAGAATTTCATTATGTTTGATATTCATACGTTAACACGTGTATTCTACCAACTGACCTCTCCTTTCATCCACATCATTGGAATCTTGACTGCTTTGATGCGTGGGCGATAACAAGATTTCATCCGCTTGCAGCATTCTGTCGCTCACCTCCTCCGCGGCTCCGGACACCGGTCCACCTCCGGACCCTTCCGTCACCTGTTCCGTGGCCTGCTTCATCTGCTGCACCGTGGCCGGTGGGATAGGAGGGGTAGCCTCAGCCCACCAATAGTTGAGCTCCAATTTAGACTCACTGCCAAACTAAAATTAAAATATAGATAGGCCGTTAACCGTTATGTTACTATCCGGAATTTCTCATACTAATTGCTACCCAAGGTACCCCCCCGGGTACTCAACCTGGAAGGAAGTTCCCTCATACATTTTTTTTTTGTATTTCACAAATTGATATTTATGGTCAAGTGGCTTCTTAGAAGGTCACTACTTCTCATAGCAATGTCCGTCTTCCCTTTATTTCCCACCCTTTCAAATAATTTAAATAATCGTGATCCAAACGGATAAAAGCATCTGGCATTTATGGATGAAATTATTTAAACCTGAAGTCGAAATGGGTACCCAGATACCCAGGAAGTAACATAAGGGTTAAAGGAAGAATAGTTTGCTTACATCAACAAGTACGACTGGTACGTTGTGCCTGCCTATTAGTTCCGAGCATTCCATTGTGTCAGATGTTGATCATTAAAATGATTGAAAAACAAATTGTGTTATATCTACGTGAGTTTAATTATATTTTATATTTTACTACCCGAGTATCAAAAGTATCAGAATCATCAACAGATCAACAGACGAAGTTTTAAACTATGTTTATACATTTAATACCTCACGTGTTGATGAGAGTTTCTAATACTCTCGAAACTCGGGTAGTAAAATATAAAATATAATTACTAGTTGCTACCAAAGGTACCTGGGTACTCAACCTGGATGGACGTTCCCATATATATTATTTTTGTTTTTTATCTCACGAATTGATATTTAGACAGTGGTCAAATAATTTCTTACTACTTCTCATAGCAATTTATTAGAGATCCAAATGGATGATGGCGTTTATGAAAAAAATTATTTACACTCGTAATCGAAAATGGGTACCCAGGTACCCAGGTACCTAAGGGTTAAGCTCAAGTTGAGGTAATATAATTCATGATATCAATAATAGTGTCAGGTCTTATTTGTAAGTGCTATTCAATTAACCTTGTTAATCATTAATTTCACCAATTACGAAGTGCAACCAATGATTTATTCTTAAATGCTTACATTCATCAAAATAGGCCGTGCACACATAGTTGGCAGGACAATTCTGAATTTTAATTGGTGACCCTGAAAAGGGCTTTTGTGGAGGATGGCTTTGATATTTTCATCAACCAGATTCAGAGAATTTCAACATTTTTGACACGCCACGCCTGAGAAATGGTATACGGCACCAGTAATGGAGAACCAATAGTGTAAGCGCGCATGCCCATTGACCGGCACGAAAGTGTGTCTGGTGACCGTGTGCATGTTATCAATAAATATGGAGGGTCCAGAGCACGGAAAGCACTTCGCGCTCCAGCTACAATTTGTTTTTTATTCATTTTCCAATCCTGCCCCTGGCGTCAAGCGACAGACGCGGAAATCGGCGGCACACTCTCACCGACACCCTCAAATTCAGTCTTGTTCTGCCAGTAACGTCTGGGAGTTGGAATGGCTGGACCTTCCTCCATACAGCCAGACTTGCTGCCTCTGTACCTTCATCTTTCCCCAAAATTAAGGTCGTTTTTTCAGATACATGGAAAAGAAAAACCTAAAATGGTCCTTAACAATGAGCCCGCAAGACGAAATACTCTCAAGAAACCGTAATTGAAGCGGTTAGTAAAGGTAGAGGCAAACACCGCTATCGTGGGGATTGAGGAACTGGAGACAGTGAAAGTCAAATGAAACTGGAAACATGTCACAAATGATAAGGTTGTTGATGATATTGTATATGTATTATTAAATTGCAATGACTATGATTTTATATAAATAACAGAATGAGAATTCTAAGAATAAACTGGCAAAAACAGGATTTCTGATTACATTTTCCGTCACAGCAGATATAATTTTTTTTAAACGGTCATTGCCAGGTAATCTATCTCCTATAATTTTTCTAATTTCAATTCCAATTGAAGTCAACCGACATACCAGGTATGACAATTGACACGTATAATGGATTAATTAGCATAACATTGATAAACGAGCAGGAAAAGATTAATAATAAATATGTATAATGAAAACAGCTAAAGTACGACATCAAACAGTATTTTTACCAAAAAAAAAAAATTCAAATTATTCACCATTTTAAGGAAAAGTTTATGTTAAATTTTTAGATTAGCAGTAAAAACCCAGCATTACGCAGATCTATAAAAACATTCAAATTAAATTAATAGCCCCTGTATGTACAATGAAAAAGCGGACTCCCCCTTAGACACTCCACATTGTCGCAAATCCGTAAAAAACATAAATGCAAGAACGAATTGAAGAAATACATACAGTGGTGCCTCATATAATATAACTCTGGTTCAAGAAGCTCTAAATCAAAGTACTTTTCTAAGTTTGCGTTACTTATATGAAAAATTTTGAAAGGAAGAATTCAACATTGTGTATGCCATTAGACTCGGAAGAAACTTGGCTTAAAGTATCTACAGAACTGAAAAAGCTGCAAAAACTCAAGTTGGGGTGATGGAGAAAATGTTTCTGCAGAGGAGCAGAGAGAGGAAAACATTGCCAAAGGTCCAAAGCCTTCAGTTATTATCAAGGGGATTCTTCAGGTCTGGAAGAAGCTTCACAACAGGGTGTTGGAGTTGGACCCTGGCACAGTTGAAGTGAACGGCATACGGAAGACCTATAATGACATTGGCATTTTACTTCTTCAGGATCCTCCCCAAAAAGTAATCGATAATGGATACATTATTTAATGTTAAAAACATCACCATTCAGAAGAACTTGAACACCCTGAAACTTTTGAACGTGAAGACCCTGTAACCATCAAGAAGAATAATTAGTAAATATACGTAAATGTGGCCTTTTTTTGTGGAGGGTCCGATACCAATTAATTTACTTTCCAACGAATTATGAGAAATCGTATTTCGCACCACAAAGTTTACATACGATAAATCAGCTTGTGATACAAGACATCACTGTACACGCTATGTATAGCAAATTTCCATTAACTGAATTTTGCCATTACTTGAGGCATGCCCACATGATGAACATGACAAATAATTAAATTAAATAATAATAATTCACACACTAAGAATGCAGCTATTTCATAATGTAAATAAATTTTAAGTACCATGAGATACATGTCGCCAACGGTCAAGTCTCCCGCATCGTAGACGCTCCATCCCTTTTTTATCTGCTGCAGCACAAAGTCTCTGTTCCAACTCTTCCCCAGGAAGTTGGACGTGGCAGTCGACACTCTCGGAGGATCTTCTGGGCTGTCGGTGATGGACGAAGGAACATTAGACTTATCTTTCTTCGTACGATCTCGATATTTCACCTAAAAAAATTCACAATAAAAAATCAATAATTTCCAAAACAACAAATATAAACATACCGAATGAATGTTTGAAACAAGTAGATGAGTTTGTTCATAGAATAGTTCATGTTCAATAGAAGAGAGAAAGCTGAGAAGGATATCGAAAGGACGGTGACCGCAGAGAAAAAGGTGAATGGTGCTTTAAATGTAATTATTTCTAATAGAAATATGTCTACCGAGGCAAGACTAGCGGTACACAATGAAATTCTGGTAACAACACTGATGTATGGAGTGAAGCCCGGAACTGGCAGAAGAGGAACGGAAGTAGACTGAACGCAGTGGAGATGTGATGACTTAGATGTATAAGTGGAAAATCCGTTTACGACAGAGTAAAGAATGAAGATGTGTATTAGGAAATAATTTAAAACTGATCTTAACAAAGTTAACAAAATTAAAAAAGGATCGCTCAGATGGTTTAGGCTTGTTGAGCTAACGTGGAAAGAATGATAAGAAATATGTATGACCCATGTGTTGACGGCACCAGTAAGAGAGAGCGACCACAGAAGACGTGACCAGATTAACCAGATACTGGAAGGTAGTCCTGTTAGGAGCCTCAACAATCGTCGAGCTTGCATGCGAAGGTGTATGAATGTGGATGAAACAAGAGTCATGTGTCAAAACAGAAAAGTGTGGTGCTCTATCATCTCTGCCTAATCCCGTGGAGAAATGGCTTGATGGTAAGTATTCTTCAGACCAGACAATAAGATATATCCGAAATTTATGAGACCATTTAAAAATATATATACAGTAAAAGCTCGTTAATACAAACAACTATAATTCGAAATTCGGTATAATTCGAAAAATTTAATCATATTTTATCCCCCTCAAATGAATTTTCATACAAAATGCTTCCTATAATTCGAAAAAAAGGCTAATTCCAAATACGAAAAAAATTTCAGAGAAAATTATGAAATTTGACAGGAAGTCATTTATGTAAATGTTAACATTTGCTAACCATTTGCTAGTGTTTTTTATACCTACGCTGAGGGAATGACCGCTCAGGGCCCTCACAGGCCTTTGATGATCTATATGACAGTAATAAAAGTCATAAAACATCCCCGACCGGCCGACGGCAGCGCGCAGGGTAAAGATGTTTTACGATATCTCGCCAAAAGACGAGATTAGTTGAAGTTTTGTCGCCGGTTTTGGAGTTTTAGGGTACGCGCGCACTAGCGCTTTTTCGCCGCGCGGCAAAAAAACCTGCGACATTTTGACTCGCGGCGTAAACAGTAGGCGCACTCACTGCGACATTTTGACTCGCGGCGTAAACGGCAGGCGCGCGCACTGCGACATTTTGACTCGCGGCGTAAACAGTAGGCGCACGCACTGCGACATTTTGACTCGCGGCGTAAACAGTAGGCGCGCACGCACTGCGACATTTTGACTCGCGGCGTAAACAGTAGGCGCACGCACTGCGACATTTAGACTCGCGGCGTAAACGGCAGGCGCGCGCACTGCGACATTTTGACGCGCGGCGAAAACAGCAGGCGCGCGCACTGCGTCATAATGCCGCTGATCATTTGAACAACGGGCAGTTCTTTAAAATATTTGGTGAACTTAACGATTACCCTGAAAAATTCTTCCAATATTATAGAATGAATAAAAAATGTTTTTATGAATTTTTAAAACTAGTTGGACCTTTTATCACATATAAAAATACTCCATTCAGAAATGTTTAATATTTCTGTCACTATATTCTTTTGGATTAATATCGTACAATGGTGGTCTTCTCCCAACTTTCTTAATTAGCATTTCAATATTAAAATCTTCATCCAGATCAGCAGAATTATTGCTTGAGGCCATTGTTCTTTCACATAAAATATTATATGGTACAGCGAAACAGCGCGTAGTGCGCGTCGAAAAAGATGCGTTTTTTGCCGATGACCGCCGCGCCGCAAGAAAGTTGTAACATTTTGCGTTATTTTGCCGCTAAGTGCGCGCACTACGATTCAAAACCCTTTGTCACAACACTGCGGTGCGACATTATGCCGCAGCGTTTTTTCACCGCGCGGCGAAAAAACGCTAGTGCGCGCGTACCCTTAAATTGTTACATCTTCGTGTTTTATTCGAATTGAAAATATATCGTGTGAAAACATTACAGCATTGACTTTTTTTGTGCTTTTATATCTGTGATTTCCGTGAAAACTTTCGATATCTTAGTCTCTTCATTTACGATTTTAATATATTTTGTGTTATTTGATAAGTGTGAAGAATATTAGATATTTTATTACGTTCACGTGTTAGATTTTAGTTATTTTCGCATTTTATTTTTACTTCGTGTTTCGTTTCAAATTAAAATAGCGTTAGTTCGCAGCGCGTACAAAACTTTAACTATTTCTATGAAAATGGATTTGATTAAAGATGTGGACAGGAAAATTAAGAATAACGGCGATTAATAAATTGCGAAAAAATATGATACCGCCAATTCGACTGTTTCAACAATTCTAAAAAATCGCGCCAAAATTGAAAAGCGCTGAGAAGTGATGTACAATATTTGCTGTTTTCATTTTTTCTGTTTTAAAATTGAATTGATGGCTCAAGATCACATATCAATGTAATTTATTTTAATTTTATTGAAACAACTGACAAAAATGAATGCAACATTAGCCAAATAAATATGTTTGAATATACATGTTAAAAAATGCATTTGTTTGTACACTTGGAAATGTTTAGAAAGTGTGTTGATGGTTTACAAACTTCCTACTAATTCTACTTCCCTAATTCGAAATTCGAATTTTTTTGTTGAATTTCGGTCCCCTGAATTTCGTATTAAAGAGCTTTTACTGTATTACTTTATAAAAACAAAAGAAAAAATATGCATATCATTCACAAGCACCAGTTTCGGCCAATTGATCAGTGGTAGTGGATGTCTATGTGAGCGGTATAATAGCAAAATCACTGAGGTTTACTTATTTAGAATGTACTGAATTTGAGATTGTATAGGAAATATAGCTCTATCCCTTCCAAAATCATGTTTCCAAATCACTATTAAAAGCAAAGGCAGCCATATTCAACCAATCAACCTGCGGGATTGGATCTTGATGCTGAGCGAAGTGTTAGTTGTTTATTATTTGCAGCAAATGGGATGCAGAAGTTCGTAATATATTGAGGAGCCATATGGTGAATAGCCTTGAATATTATAATGAGGTACAACTTACAATCCTCTCTGGACATTTAAGCCAGTAAAAGTTTTGAAGATTATGTGAGATATACGCAAATTTTGAAACACCGACAATGTTTTTTTTAATACTTGGGTTCCTATTACATATTTTATCCACGATTTTACCCAGATAAAAAAAAAAGAAGAATAATTGTTGAATTATAGCCAACCTTCAGATTGGGAAACTTGTCCAATTGCTGATTTTTATCATAGATTTTATCCTTGGCAGGCGCATCGCTCTCGCCGTCAGTCTCATTATTATCCTTTTCATCGTCCTCTAGTTCTGAAAGGAAATCCTTGTCCTCTTCGAAAGCCAAACCATCCGACGCTATGTTCTTTCCGTCGGAGAATGTGACCATGTCCATACCGTCATTAGCGGTCTCGTCGATATCCAACACCTCCTTCATGCATACGTCGCAGTTGTCACCGTCAGGCTTGCTCTTCTTACTTGGATCGTTGTCTCCGCTGTCTTTTCTATTTCGCTTTTTGAAACGGCTCCCCCCGCCTTTGAATCCAACATCACCTGTAAACAAAAAATTAAATATAGTTCTAGTGGATTTTTTTAATGTTAAATTGCAAGCCTTAGTCATTTTTTTTCTTCACTATTTACATCCAAATGAAACAATACAACATTGTATGGGCAATTAGGAACGTATGAATAAAAAAATATTTTATAATATGACATAGGATGTCCCAACAAGAGCGCAAGATTTGAATTATACAATCATTTTTCTTCTGTTGATTAGATGCCTCTGAAAATTTCACAAATGTCATTTAGACACATTGCGATTAGTGGTCATGGAACATTTGATCAATTGAGGTTTGAAGAACTGGCCGTGGTAAGCATAAATAGCCACCGAGATTGTGCGATATGACGCTGTCCGAATTTTTCCTCGAAGTTTTATAAAATTTCTCATCATCACCAACAATTCTTGAGCTCAAGGAGATCTGATGCGTCTTTGCCGAAATTAAGCCCCAGTTGTGTGAGAATGTAATATTTTTTTTTGCCAAAACTGCAAGATCGTGCCAGCGAAATTATGAAGGGTATCTGTTATACTTTTTTTTCAACGTTTCAACAGGCCAAGAGACCCGATAACTGAAGTTGTTACATCACAAAAACACCCAAACTTGGGTAAATCATATAGATTTATTGTGACCTCACCAGGAGTCGAACCCGGAATCCTCAGTGTGAGAAGCCACTGTCATGCCTACTGGGCCGCATGATTTTTATCGCAATGTGTGCATTTTGTAATAAAAAAAAAATACAGCACAATAAATGATGCTGTGGTGATCGCAGGAGCCGCCGCGGATTCTAACCGCACGCACCTGACCCATTTCAGCCAATCATGGAAAGACACGCCCGACACGCTCTCGTTCGCCACGTCGATGTATTCTGTCGACGATCGTTGTAGAACAAACAAGTGATATTCCTGTTTGCAACCACTACCTGTAAAATAATTCCTTCCAATAATTCGCAATTTCTCTGGGTGGGAATTTTGCTCTCCGTACAACCATCCCATCAAAATATGTTTTATTAAAAAACTAAATTTGGGCTCTTGTTGAGACATCCTGTACCATTAATTTTGTTAAGGGGGGGGGTAAGGTTTTTAACTTTTTTTTTTGCATTTTATTTTTAATTTTTTAAATGAATGTATAACATCGCAAGAATATTGTGTCAAAATTTCAAGTCAATCGGAGCAAAATTAACGAAATTATGAACATTTGAGCGATACTCAGACTGATTTTCTATACCTACTCGGGCAGCTAAGAGATGCGCTCACCTGAGGACTACCGGACGTGCTATTTGCATTGGAAGAGTTTTGCGTAGACAAGGACAAATAGATGCTGATGATGAAAGCTCTTTGCCGTGTGAACATGGCATCGACGATTATGTGTAAGTATAAAATAAGTGTTGAGTTTTATTTTGAATTTTACAGTGTGCAAAACTTTAAATCGTCTTCCCCACATCTCACGTTTTCAAAGTCGGTGCCCATCATAACTTCAAAACTACTGCACCGAACCTTTTGAAATTTTGAATACTATTTCTGTACATAATTTACGAGGTAACGCTGTCGAGTTTTTTTCAAATTTGTTATTAATTTTTATTTTTTAATAACAAATTAGTCGATATTTTTCGCAAAAAATCACGTTTTTCCCTTCAAAGTGTTCCAAAAAATTGAAAAATTGAAATTTCAAAAAACCCTCCCAGCGTTACCTGGGAAAATCTATTATCTAACGAATGAACTTTGATTTTTTGATTTCAGATGATTTAGCACCAAGTTATGATGGACACCGCAATTCTACTTTTTTCCGAGACACGTCCGAATAATTGCTGCCATTGCCGTATTTCTTAATATTTCGTCTTGAAAATTTTACACAATATTCTTCAAATATCATACTTTAATGTACCCTTGGTTTGAATAAAGAGATTTTAACTGTGTCGTCAAACAAAAAAATCACAAAAACATGCCTTTTTTTGTACGAATTAACCTTACCCCCCCCTTAACCGATATTTTATGTTTTATTTATAAATTTTGTTGACAAATATGACAATGTTGTTGTAGTTATTGTTGAAAAATATGACAAAAATAAAAACAAAACAAAAAAAATGATATATAAATTTATGACATACGAATTTTCATGTAATCAAAAATCATGTACATAGTTATGTATTGACAATAGCCAATCAAAAAATTAAAAAAAAAAACTTACATTGCAATCCGTTGGAAGAGTTGACGGGGTTATTTCCTGTCCTCTTCTGATATGCCGTCAAGCAGATCCTCTGACTCGTCACATGCTCGTTAATATTGATAGTCGGAAAGTTCAAGTTCAGCCCCGGTTTCGGCCCGACGTGCAGAACCATATTGTTCTTTGTACCGTAAATCACCTGCCATTTCTTTTCAGCGTCGTCGTCGTCTCTCCTCTCATCCATCTCCAGCCATCTCTGGAAGTTCTTGCTCGCGGAATCGTTCAATTTTTGGTTTGTCACATTGTCCACATGACTAGAGGGTTGACTTTTGGCATCTTCTGTTTTGCTGGTGGATTCGACAGTCTTAAAAGATTCATTCGCACACTCTTCCGTTTCCTTATTACTATTTTGAGTCACACTGTTTGAAGACTTTTGAGTGACGTCTTCCGTTGAAACAGTACTATCTTCGATCCTTGGTGTTGTCCCATCGACGCCATTAGTTTTATTATCTTTTTTTTGATTTGCGTCCACGTTATTTTCTAAATTTCCCACAGATTTATTTAACTTAGACAGTTCTTGGATGCCGACCCTCATATTTCTCGGCAAGCTCGGCATATTTTGGATCTTAAGACTGAGTGGGCTGTGCTGTATATTGATGGTAGGATTCAGAAGCATTTGAATTTGCTGATTCAGGGAATTGAATGATTCGAAGGATTGTTTCCGGAGAGATGTGGACAGGATATCTCTCTGTTTTTGATGAAAAAGTTGAAGAGTTAAGGAAACATTTAAATACAAAATATATATATTTTATAAATACATTATATCGAATTGACTTATAGTTGGCGACGATAATTTAAACCGTGATTCTCGTTCACACCGGTGTGCGTGATTTTTGACGTCAGTCATCAAAATTGTTTTTATTAAATTTTTCAACATTGTACTGTCAGTAACCACTTAACCTAGCCATAATCCAAAGCGCGAATTCAGCTGCATGATCAGCATATATTACACATTCGAAGAACCATCAACATGTATTTTACGCGCGGTGCGAAAACATGGTTATAAGAATTAATTGCTCGGATGGACGATTATGTCGACTGTAAAATGGACGTAGTGCGTGGTAAGTTTCACGAGCTGAACCACGGTTTTCGAAATAAGTTTGCACAATTTACAAGCTTTGTTCTGGCGAAACTCTGTTAATGGTGAAATATTAAACCGAACCGAACAAAAATCAGTTGTCAGCTGTCAAATTGACTGTCAAAAACAAACCTCTAAAAAAACACACTACTCTATTTGATAGATTAATTACTTATTTTCAGGCAATTACTTTGAATAAATAAACGTTTTATGAACTTGTGTTGAAAAGATGATACTTAAAATGGTATTGTCTCTATTTTACAAATCTCATTGACAAAAATTGGTAGCGGTTTATTTACTAAAAAAATTATTGTTGTGAAATGATCGTAGAAAGCCCTCAGATAGATAGATATTTTCAAGGATACAAGGTCGTGCGAGTGATTGCGCCACCTCCGCTGCAGCAGCATCAGCAGCGCCAACAGCCGCAGGGGGGGTGCGGCCGGTGCAAGGGCCCGAGGGTTGTGTGCCGCTCCCTGTACGCGGGCCCAGGCCTCAGAGTCGCGCGGCGTGAGCGTGACGATCACGCGTGACGGTAGCCGCAAGTGCTCGTCCCATTCTGGAATGAAGGTTCTATTGGTGCTCAAATATGTTACAACTCTAAGGATCTAATACTAACTGGCTCTAATAATTATGCGGCTATCTTATAGCTTATCTTGTGCTTAATCTTGCAGTTTGAAGTTCTAAGAATAACGTGAGTCGTCACTCATTTAAAAATTCCAAAAATTGGCTGAGTTTATAGCAACCAATTCGAAGCTAGCGTGGTAGGTGAATTACAATATTCTTTTGCGTTTTTCTCAAAACTCCCTTTTTCAGACCTTTCAGATATCTCAATAACTATCAGGCCGATTTGTTCACATTTTGCACACATCTAATTAATAACATTATCTACAATGCAGCATACGTTTTTTTATAAATAAAATGCGCCGTTTGCTTATTATGAATTTTTAACTTAAATTTATTTTCAAACTGGGCAAAAAAAATTCAATTTTTTCGACATGCTACATCATAAACATTACATCATCATTTGATGAGAAAGTAATTCACTTTTTCATTTCACTCAAACCCTGGCAGCACAGCACATAACTCCGCCATTTTGATAGTTTCAAAATAATTTGTTAATGAAAAATATTAATCAATGTAAGTCCTAAATAACATATATAAAACAAATTATATATGTAGCAAATATTTTTTTTATATGAATGTATTTTTTAATACCCCAACACAGAGCCAGGACCGTTCTATGAGCAAAAGCTCCCATATCGGCCCAACTCTTTCACCACGCAGGTTGGCAATTTTAGTTGTATTAGTCGGTTTGCATTTGAGGGTAAAAATTACCCTCAAATGCAAAACTGCGTCAATATAAAAATAATGAAATTTAAAATGGCCCTGCGAAACACTGTTTCATTTAGTGTTGTCATTACAGATTCTGAGCATTAATAGGCGTAATACTTTATCATTGCTATAGGGAAAGACAAATGAAAATGCGTAAGTAATTACAGAGCACATTAGAATTCAACTTTAATTATGTATCAAAGACAGTTACTCATATAATAATTAAATAATTATGCAAGAAACAGAAAATTATCAAGTCGGAATGTAATAATATACGTCTCGTAATAATATTAAATAATCATGTTAACTGCTTTTAATACTAGTAAAGTTACCAAGATCACCCTGCAAAGCCTTAGTTGCATGTATTTATTGGAGGAAAACACGCAGCACATTTTATAATATGTACATATATTAAATAGTAATGAGACTAGGATTGTGAAATGGAATTAGAATTATGGATTCTCAACAGTAAAGAGGCGGTTCCATTTTTTTTTCATCTTGATACATGTCACAGGAAAGGGAGCTGCTCATCTCACTAGGAAGAGCGTGTGCCGAGATGAGCAGCTGACAATATAGTGGAACAAAATAATATACAGTGAAACCTCTATCTATCGTTCCTCGAATAATCGTTTTCCCGGATGTCTCGTTTATTTCTTCTAGTCCGAATTCATTTCATACAAAAATAGATAGCATCGATCGTTTCTATGTCCACCATTTTACCGCATTCATCGCTTTATTCGCATTCATCGAATTACGTCGCTTATTTGATATATTTTGTTTGTGTTTTACGCCGCCAGACGGCACTCGTTACGAAGCGCGAAACTTTTGAGAGAAAGAATGACAGTTTGTCGCCGCCATCATTCGCTAGTTGTCGTCAGTTGTCGCTAGATACCTGAACTTAGTGGAGTGTGTGCAGTTATCCTTTTGATTTTTTAATGCAGTGAGCTTTTAAACTATCTTCGAAATGAGCCGTTCGATGAAAAAAGTACGTACTCTTCAAGAAAGATTGAAAATTATCGAAGAGGTGGAAAAAAACCCCGCTGAAAAACGCGTCGATATAGCCAAGCGTTTAGGAATCGCGGCATCCACGTTAAATTCTATTTTCTTGAAAAAAAACGAAATTCGGAAGCAAATTCAAAAGTGCGGAAAATCTTCGAAAACTAGAAAAACCAGTAAAGAATCAAAGTTTAGCGAACTGGAGAAAATTCTTTTCTCTTGGTACCAACAATCTCGTGCCGTTAACATTCCGATTGATGGGAGCATTGTTCGAGAAAAGGCCAAACAAATTGCGGTGAGACTCGGCATTAACGATTTTGCAGCATCAAACGGGTGGATAAGTCGTTTTAAAGATCGCCACGATCTTGTGTACAAGAAGCTCGCAGGAGAGTCCGCATCCGTAGATCTGGAAAGAACTTCGCTATGGATAAATGAGCTTCCAAAATTGTTGGAAAATTACGAGCCTCGGAATATTTATAATGCTGATGAAACAGGACTCTTTTATAATTGTCTGCCCGACAGCACACTCACGATAAAGGGCGAGTCCTGCCACGGTGGTAAGGGGTCAAAAGAGAGGATATCTGTGTTATTTTGCGTTAACAGTGATGGAAATGACATGCGCGAGCCACTCGTTATTGGCAAATCGTTAAAGCCTAGGTGTTTTAAAAATGCAAAAACTTTACCAGTAAAATATTACGCGAACAAAAAGGCATGGATGACCACAAACATTTTTAATTTGTTTTTAAGGGACCTTGATGCGGAAATGCGCGTAAAGCAACGAAAAATTTTATTGTTCATAGACAACTGTGCAGCGCACCCAACTGAGACGACATTTTTGAAGAATGTAAAAGTTATTTTTTATCCTGCAAACTGTACGAGCGTTTTGCAACCATTAGATATGGGAATTATCAAATGTTTCAAAGGATTTTATCGGAAACAACTTGTGCATAAGGCTGTGTGTTTGATGGATTCGGGTACTTCAGTAAATAAGGCAACTTTAAAGATTGACATTCTACAAGCGTTGCATTTCACATTGACTGCTTGGCATCAGGTCAAACAGACAACAGTTGTAAACTGTTTCAACAAATGCGGTTACAATAGAGTGTCAGAATCTTTAGATGAACAACTTGAACACGTTGAGGTTTCTGAAGATGATTGGCTTAGATTGGATACGCAGACAAATTTTAACAATTTTGTTACTTTCGACGACAATATTCCAACGTGTGGGATAGAAACTATCGAAAGCTTATGTGATGCAAGATTGACGGAGGCAACAAAAGAGGTTGATATTGATGAAGAGGAGCCGCAGCCTGTACCTTCATTTTAAGAAGCATGCACACTCTTTGAAAGATTGAAAACTTTCTACTACGCACACTCAATAACTGATGCCGAAAAGAATATCATTTGCAAAGCCGAAAATATACTGTTGACTTGCGGAAATAAAACAGTAAAAAAACAAATGTCGATGAAAGATTATGTGTTTACAATGCAATAAACTTTAAAAAAAAATTGGTTCTATTTAGCTTTGTATTTTTTTAAATAAATAAATTTATTTAAATCTAAAACATATTTTCTTCTTATAATTTAAATCTACCAATGGTTATGCAGATTGGGAGGATGGTATCTTTACTGGATCGTATCTCTTTGTGTTTTGTCCTCTTAATCCCGCATTCATTGTTTTCCCGCATTCATCGTTTAATTTCAATAGGCCCCTTAAAAACGATAGATAGAGG
>JADDOH010014364.1:0-30068 GCA_016648135.1 Agrypnia vestita | reverse complement strand
GGGCTTAGTATCCAGCCTCTGTAACTATACGGTGTATATACTCTAACCAAACCGAAACTAGACATTATTTTCTTTTCTTTAAATTTATATTCCTCGAGATACCGGAATTAGACTCTAGCTCGACAATTGTAAGTATTCATATATCTTAATAATACTGTAACATAGTCCTTACGCATCCGTACTTACCCGGGTCATCGAGACTAGACTCTAATTCTAATGATCATACTCTAATGATTATACGCACCGATATTTTTCATAAAACCCGTTACCCGTTATTTTCCGATGTTACAAATTCTTATATTTATCCGAAATACCGGGATTAAGCTTTGAATCTAGGATTACATCCATTTATAAGTTTTAACAAACCCATGAAGCAACCACTTGTCCACTTGTTGTTGTTAAAGAATTGATTGCTTCTATAATAAAACCCCACTAGTCTACATCTTTATAAGGTCAATACATATTACTTTTAGGGTCCGCCGATTTAGTTTTATTCTTAATATTATTCTTAATATAAATTTATTATCATCTCGAATGTTTGATATCTACTCTCCGGCAAATTTTAATATAGTTTAAATCATTTTAATATAATTTATCATTTTAATATAGTTTAGAAATAACGGGATTCTGTAATTTCTACAAGTATAAACAACCCCAATCTTACCAAATCCATTTTATGTAGTGAAAGACGCGGGTTTTATATTCTTCCTAAAATGTAAAATGAACCCGATCCAGATGAAACATCCTTATTTAGTTTAAGGACAACGGGGTTTACGCGTTCCACGAGGAATATGATATAACCCGATCTAAACGAAGGTAATTTTATATAATTTTAGGACAGCGGAACTTACAAATTTCATAAAGTATATCGTGAAGCCAATCTAGGCGAAGACACTACGTATATTTTAAACAGAGTAAGAGTTTAAATTTTACCATCAAGTCTAATACACCGCAAGAATGTCCTAGGCATAGTAAACAAAATAGCGGTCAAAACTGTAGTGTTTCTATGTTCACACGTTTTAGCTCAAAACGAATACTATAATTTTCACATTTATAATACAAGACGCGAATTTCTAAACGAAACTTTTAAAATAGTTCTAATTGAAATCTACATGTTTCATATTTATTAAACGAAGGCGCGAATTCTAAACGAAACACTAACATTGCTCAAAAACGGGACCCTATATTTATATATGCTTAAAATGAAACGCGAATTCCCGAACGATAGCATTTTATATAACTAAATGTAACGAAATCTTATATAGTTTATAAATAAGAAGACCCGGCCCCAGGCGGTTTTTATATATTTTCAATATAACGAGGCCCTACAACATCTTTATAAGTATAATACAACCCCGGTCTATCGAAACAATGTACTAGAAGTTTTTATATGTTTGAATACATGATATACGTTTTTTTTTTATACGCGTTTTTATACGCGAGATTTACGTTTTCGTACAATACAAAGTAACCCAAATTATACAACCGCGAAGTTTACATCACTCCTAAAGTATAACCAGAACTAATTGAAACATTTTTTCATAGTTTAAGTCCGCGAGGCAAATATCTTTCATAAAATATAAAATAACCCGAATCAAATTAAACATATTTTTACCTTATAGACTTTCCCCAACGCGCGTAATAATCCCGGCCACATGAAACGTTTTTATATGTTTTAATAGCGCGGGACCTATGTTTTCCTATATAATATAAGATAACCCGGGCCGAACGGAAGCAATTTTATATACTTTATAAAATAGTGAAACTTGTACTTCTGTAAAACCGTAAATAAACCCCGACCCCCACGAGATTATTTTATATAATTTTTTAGAATAATGAAATTTCATACATCTGTAAAATTGTAAATAAGTCCCGATTCTCACGAGATTATTTTATATAATTTTCTAGAATAATGGAATTTATACATCTGTGAAATTGTAAATAAACCCCGATTCTCACGGAATTACTCTATATAATTTTAAACGAAATGAAAATCTAGATTATTATGGGCTGAACCTGATACCCCGCGAGATCAGCTATATATTTTTCACTAGACGTATTTTTAATCCCAGAATTTATTCGCTATAATTTTAACGGACTCTTACTATTAAACATAAACAAAAAATTATTAAAATAAACTAAATATTCTTTCGATAACTAAAATAAACCCGGTCTAATCGAAACATTTCATATAACGAAATATTATATGCCTTACAAATGTAAAAATTAAAATGAGACCTCGCGTATTTAGCAAAGATAGGTATTTTATAAGACTTATTTAAAATCGAATCTGTTAGTAACAACTCCTTTATCTTTTAACAACTTCCCGCGTGTTTAGCATAAAATAGGTATCTTTATAACGCACAGCTAGTTTCCAGAGATCCGCCAATACTATACTTAGTAAAACGAAAATTTAACTAAATTTGAACTCTACCGTTTCCTGAAATTCTGCGAATATTATTCTGTGAACCTAGTAAGACGACAAAAATAATTAACTTTATAGAACATAGTGATTTCCGAAGTTCCGATATGCCAGATTAATTACCTTTATAAAATAAAATCAAACCCGTACTCTGAGTTAAAACCCTTTTAACAGGACCTCGCGTATTTAGCATAAGATAGGTATTTTTACAAGATTTATTAACAATTTCCCGCGTGTTTAGCATAAAATAGGTATCTTTATAACGCACAGCTAGTTTCCGGAGATCTGCAAATATCAGTTCTATATATGCCGGACTAATCAACTTAATAAAGCGCAGTAATTTCCGAAGTTCTAATATGCCAAATTAATTACCCTTTATAAAATAAAATCAAACCCGTACCCCCCTTTTCTTTTAACGTGAGCAATCAACAATGTCGAAGAGTATATTTACCCGTACACCACTTTCACTTGAAGTTAAACTATAATTTTCAACCACTGGGACACTCTAAGTCGACGGTAACTTTCACTCAAAAAAACAACCGACGCGGATTTCGCACCCCCGTAGACGTTCACACCAACTGCCTGAATTCTGACTCCGCGTTACCTCTAATACCCCTCCCAGCAGCCAAAGGTCCTAAGTCGTGTGTTTCCAGGATTTTCAATATCCTACTTTCCTTGTTACCCAAATCTTTGTCCCTTAGATTCAGTTTGGCAAAAAAAAACACACTCCCTCTTGGATCTGTCAGTTAACTCCACCTTTTCTGTTGCTGTCTCTACCTATGTTTTGGGGCGGACTAGGTGGCTTCGGACGATTTAAACTCGCTTCACAAGCGCGATAATTAATTTTTAATATTTAATTTCTAAGTTCAGTCCATATTGTCGTTTGATCAACCGTAACCACAATCTATCGGGTACTCCCCTAATCATAGTTGATGTTTCTTCATTATCTACCATTATCATGTCCCGTTCCCTCGTATTTTCACTCGTCTTTATCGGAAATTTAACGATCCTTGGCTGCTATATCATTGTATCAATTTCCCTACACTCACCATGTACACACTGCATACCTAGATATAACAATCGTTCAAAGGTACTATACCTAATTTTAAATTAATTTTGGGCGATCTTTTCTCGTGGATCACCCAATGAATCCTGTCTTATGCCCGCGGCTCCCCGCGCACAGGGACGTATTAGGTCCCTCCGTTGCGGAATTTAAACATAATTTGTAACCATTTATTATTATTTTTATTGGCAGTAAGATTGATCCACAAAATAACTATGTTACATAGACAGTGAATATTCTCGAACAATATAATACTGGAAGAGTACTATTCGCTATAACACAATAAACTATTAATGTAAGTTAAAGTAAATTTTTAAATTCAGTGGAAAATTTTTAAGATCGTTTTGCTTTTAATTTTTCCCAAAACAAAATAAATAAATAAATAAATAAACACACAAATACACACTCACACAACCCACTATTGGACATGTTTTTCTTATTCTTTTATCGATTGTATGTATGTGTTTTCGCGTAATTGGCCCAAAACTCTGTACATCAATTATTGTTTTTTCTTCAAAGATTGATTAATTATATGGCTGTAAGAAAACCAATAAATGAAAATAAATAAAATAAATAAGTAAATAAACCTCCAGTGCCGCAGGCAAGGCGTCGGATTAATTCAGTGCTTATTTATTGCCAAGGTACTGGACGCCTCCGCTGATAACTATATACCACTCACCATGTTCTTAGAGGTGTGTTGAAAGATTGCTAGTATCTGTCGAATCGGTCTCAAGTAGTTGTCTGTATTTGTACGTTTATCATTATTACATGCTCTTGCTATATCCGTTCCACTTCACATTATTGTTCCTCCCGTCTTCGAATTTCTATCACACTATGTTCTCCTATGTTTTTGGTACTTATATGCTTGCTTCTTCGCGTTATATTACATTTACTCCCAATTATATTTGTTTCATTTATCCATCCATCTATAAGATCCCCCATACGCTTTATCCTTTTATTTCATGTGTATATGGGCCGCAAATTCATATTATTTTATTTACAATATTCTTATCTGGATACACTTGTTCAATTATGTTTTGTGGGTTATTACTACCAAACCCGGCGAAATCTGAGCTAGAATAGCCAATCGTATACACGTTACCCGTCCTGTTGAAACTACGCTAACGTCGGACAGGTTTGTAGTGATTACATAGTTAATATATTGTATCTATATTTGAGTATATTATTTTCTTGTCGTGCCATTAATATGCTTACACGTTATCGTTATCTCTTTCCTAACTGTATATACCGTCATTGCACAATTACCTATCTGTTGTAAAAGCCTGAAGAGCGTTAGTCTACAGATAAATATAATAGAATTATAGTTAACTTTTCTATCCGCCTACGTTATTCGACTCCCGCGAAACGAAAATGAATCATTATTCGCTCCTCGATAGAGCGTCAGTCTACAGATAAATATAATGGAATTATAGTTAACTTTCCTATCCGCCCACGTTATCCGACTCCCGCGAAACGAAAATGAATCATTATTCGCTTCTCGACAGAGCGTTAGTCTACAGATAAATATAATGGAATTATAGTTAACTTTCCTATCTGCCTACGTTATCCGATTCCCGCGAAACGAAAATAAATCATTATCCGCTCAGTTAAGGTCACCCCTCTGGTACATCGTATACGTTTAATCCGTGCTTCACGGCCAATTCCTATAAATTATTTATGGGGCGTTTTCCTCTCGCGATCCCCCGATTAGGACCTGCCTTCCTTACTTTTGCTCATATTCTGCATCTCTCTTGCGCGGCAATCCACTTAAGAAGGCGATTAATGACATTTAAACGGTTTCAAAAACCCAGCAAAAAAGCCCATAATTCAGAAACCTCGTGGAACTGTCAATATCATCGTCACCTTAGAGTAGACGTTAATCGGTTTTTTAACGGCTCAAAACGCAATAACTGCGACCCAAATCTACGAAAACCGTGTTCAGCATTTTTTTTATGGGAAGCACATGTGGACCGCTCGGACCGCATCGATCGTCAACCATTTGTACCAAACACGGCTTTACCACAAGATTAATATGATTTATAAGAATCGAATAGTAACTGCCCGTAACCTATATCCGATCAATCGCTACTAACTCCCTCCCAATACTAGCGTTTCATCATTCCCAAATTTTTGTAGCTCCAATACTCCGCCAGGTGGGTTTAGCTCAATTTTTCCCGCGTAGCATTTAAATCATCTTAGAGTTCAAAATAAAAAAAATAAAAAAAAAATCTATAGAAACAGGTGATTCATCACAATCTGCGTAGTGAAGAGTCGGCTTCAACTTGATCTCCTGAAGTTCTCGCTAGGAGTGTAATTGTATTATCATTTCATAATATTATCACCTCACAAAAAAGAACCCATCACTCTTAAAAAAATCCATAGGTTGCGTGGCTACTCAACGATTTGCCAGTCGCGCCTTGATACAGTTCAAATGTCACAAGGTACCCGTGTCAGCAGCCTCAATTTTAACCCGAGCCTCATAGCTATTTTCCTCATGTATTTTGCTTGGTACCATGCCTAAAGTACGAGCGTTCTATCGACAGAAATCAGTGATGATTTTACTCAGTGGAACTCGGCTGAATTATTTTTATTAAAAAGTGTGATATATTTTAGTACCTTAGCGAATTTATCATTTTCTGGAAGGTTTGAACTATCACATAAATGAAAATAGTGTTGTATTCTAAAACAGCAGTTCCTTCTCACGCTGTAGTAGACAAGTTCGTAGTGGTGTCATTATTTTTCTCTCGAAATATCCTCATGTATTTGGACATCAAATGTCCAGTTAAAAGAATAATGCCCAGCTAGACTCAGATTTCAAAGTAAATCATATAGATTGCTCAAAGATATAATACAAGTGATATATAATTCGATTTTTTTTTCAAAATAAAATAACACAAAGCAATTATTATTAGTTTGAAAAGTTCTTCTTCACGATTTTCTGTGACACTTTCATCAAAATCCCCTTCCATCCATCTCACAAGGGATGAATTTATATTAAACCATTAAGTGCAGATTCAGGTTCTTCTTCTTGTTCTTCGTCAGCTGAACTTGGTTGACTGGAACTTGGAAGAACGCTTGTTTGGTCTTCTAATTGAAAAACCTGCATTCGACTTGAAAGATGGGCAATCTTCACGTCGTTTTCATGACGTCATTTTCATGATCTCTGTACTGATTGGTGAACTCATCATCATCAGAAAGAGATATTACAATGTCTCCCAGATCCTCTTCTCTCTTTAATTCCTCTAATATTTTATCTCTTCTTTATTATTCTCCTCAAAGACAGCCTGTAACAACCACTATAAAATACTCTGAAAGCATAAATTTAAAATAAAAACACAAATCACTTTGTTTTCACCACTTTATTAGATTAAACAATCTACATGTTTCAAGAACAATGTTCTCTTCTTCAGGATTATTGAGTACTAAAGATTTTTAAAAGTTAAACCAAGCAAATGTGTTACGGTGAAGGGGCGGGTGAGGGGGTAGGTGAGGGGAGGGGGGAGTTCGAGGTGTTGATTATTATGGGTCATCTGGACAATGTGGAATGTTAAGTGGAAAAATATTCAAAATAGGATTATGCAAAAATTTTGTCTGTGTATTTATTATATTAGAATTAATATTAACGTTTTTCCTAATTTCAAGTATTTCTAAATTATTTATTTGTGGGATCTTATAGCTGAAATGTAAAAATTTTAAACCTGTGTTAATATCAAATGTATTGTCATATTCTATTAAATGTTTTGCAAAATCAGAATCAATATTGCCAGTTAATGCTTTGATATGTTCTTTAACCCTAGTTTCAAAATTTATTTTTGTTTTGCCAATATAAAAATTATCACAATCGTTACAATTTAGTCTATAAACTCCTGATTTCATGATAGGATTATCACTATCCTTGTTATTTAGTATGTATTTTTTTAATTTGTTACTCGTATAAAAGGCCGGCTGAATTGAATTAGGAATATTTTTAGTTATTATTTTTGACAAATTGTTATCGACAAATAAAATTCTACGCCATTGTTTATTTCTATCTGTTGACTTAGGATAGATATATTGTTAAAAAAAAATTGTTTTATCTTTTTATGTAATAAATTATCTATTAATTCAGTAGAATAACCATTATTATATGCTATCTGTTTAATAAGATTTAATTCGGATGTATAATTAAGATCAGATAAAGGGATTGTAATTAATCTATGTAACATGGAGTGAAACGCCGCAAGTTTTTGGGAAAAGAGATGATTCGATGAATAATATATATATATAGATATAACGATATCCGTGTACGTGTCTTTTCTAAAAATATTGAATTCTATTTTGTTATTTATCAAAGTTAAATTTAAATCTAAGAAATTTAAACTCTTATTCTTACCTATTTTTAATGTGAACTGAATGTTTTTATGTAATTTATTGAGAAAATTTAAAAATATATTTCTTATATATCTTTCTGTCCCCAACCATATGCAAAATATGTCGTCAACATATCTTTTCCAACAAAATACATTTTTTAATAAAAGTGCACCACTATTAAAAATTGTTTGTTCTAAATTATTAACGAAAATATCTGCAATTAAAGGGTTTGTGCTACTTCCCATCGCTAAGCCATCATTCTGTTTAAATATTATGTTATTGAATTGAAAATAGTTTTGTTTAAATATGACATCAAATAATAGTGTTTAATCATAAACTAGGTCTTTTGTCAAATTTGAAGAATTTAACAAATTAGTGATAATTGTTTTACTTTCTTCAATTGGAATGCTCGGGAATAAATTGATTACATCAAAGGATACCAATTTAGTTGAAATTATGCCCGGTGTCACCTGTATGTGACATTCAATGTGTACGCCAGCATACGATGCACGTGAACTCATATTACTGAAACTATTATTTGATTCGTCTGTCAATAGTCTAAAACAGTTTCGGTTAACTCAGTTGTTATCAGAAATTATTGAAAGCACTTTAATTCCAAACGGCTGTATATAATTGATAACATGCAATAAATTTTCATATAAAAATTTACCAGTTATGCTATTGACAGGTAACAGCTTCACAACTTATTTTTTGTTACCAAATGCAGAACTGATCATAAATGTCTGTACTGTTTTAGCAAGGTTTTTTGGATTATTTTCTGCAAAGCCTTTAATTGATTTTGATTTATATTTGAGTCCAGTTTTTATATAAATTTCATCAATGAGTAAATTGACGACCTTTTCCTGTCTTCCCAAGTACCACACATTGATTTCAAATAGCAATAATTACTTTCTGCTAAATTCGGACACGGGCCAGTCATAGATGTGATTTGCTGGAAATGTCTTACAGTTGGCAAAATTAGGTACTGCCTTAAAGTATTATATGCACATGATGAGATGCTAAAAATCACAAAGCTAAATATAAGTGTGTCCATACTATTATCTATGTTGCCTACTTTTAAACAATTTCATCTAATCTAAAATAAGTTCAAAAGCAAAATTATCATTTCCATATCCAACAGCATCATTCAAATAGTCAATGGACTATTTGAATGATGCTGTTATCCAGCTTAAATCCTCATGTCGTAATAAATTTCCATTCACATAAACCTGAACAGAAAGACCTTCATCGACGGAGATACTGTTCACTACTTTCACATCACTATCAGCACTATCAATATCAATGTTTAATATATAGAAATACACCTTATTGCAAGATTTTACTTTGTATGACCATTTATTAACACTTATCTTGTCGGGGAAGTTTTTAACAAAGTCATTGAATGTTTGAATGTTATCACTTTCTAGAAATTTGGACACTTGTTTCTCATGATACTTCAGCCGTTCAGCCGTTGTTCTTCCTTTTCCAGGGTCGGTTCTTGGAAGAGGAAGTTCTGTCGATATGTAAGAAGGGAGCTTTTTGAAAATGTGTGGTATTGCTTCCTCAATTAACCTTGGGTATCTCAATTGATTTTTCAATTCTTGTCCATCACTAACAATTTCCTCAGTTTCAATTTCATTAGTATAATGGTATACGACTGAGTGCTTTGTTGGTACCCAGTCTTTATGAGGAACATGCAACCATGCTTCATAAAGTTTTGCATCTTTGGGAAATGAAAACATACTTTTTGCTCTTTCAATATTTATGAAGCGGGCGTAATTAGATTTACATGCTGGCACACAACATTTCCTTGGCATCTGAAACATCAATAAAAGCTTCATTACATAAAATTATGGGATTAATTTATAGGTTATGTTTTCAAATTTAGGTGATACTGTAGCCAGACATATAGATATAAAAGTAGGTAAAACAAGAATCTTTTGAGAAACACAAATATCTTCAATATTATGTAATGGAACAAAGACAAAGAATAGAGATGAAAAAAAAATAATAGTCAGGAATAAACTTAGATGTACTCACCTTTGGTTGATGTTATACAAAGCCGTAGACAAGACGAAATTGAAGTATTTTATAATAAGTTTATTTCAACATGGACTGTTACCGATTCTAAGCCAAAAATTGTGAAACTACTTTTATAATAATTACTGTTTTCATAATTTATTTACTGTAAAAATTGCAAGACGCGATGCGAGACAAACAAAATAAACGGCAAGTGACAGCGCTAATCGGCCTACCATGGACATTGCCGAAATTCTGCTTCATGGCTATCTACAGAAAATAAAGGCGGCTATGATAAGATACATTTATATTGAGCGGTGGATGATATTTATGGATCAATAGATTCAGTTACATTTATGTTGGGAATAGTACTAAAAATTAAATCCAAGCAATACCCTAAACAATTTGTTATATAATTTAATTGATACATGTTCATAAAGGTAAAAGAATTTCCTAATTCTGCTTTTATTGGGGTGATTGAACTCTGCTTTTACACCATGTTTATTATTAATCCAAGTTACTTTAGGTACATTATAGTCGCCACAAATGAAAATTGAATTCACGTTGTTAGAAACTCTTTCAACTATATGAGCCTTATATGTATCAATAGATGAAGAAGAAGGAATGTATACGCAACCAATTAATAGTTTCTTAGAGTCAATTGTAGCACATAAGAATAACTTATCAGAAACATTACTGGATGATTCGATTATATGGCAAGAATATTTCTTATTGACACAAATAATAACCCCACCTCTGGTTTTGTTAGATGCTGTATATCGGTCACAACGAAATATATGATATTCGGTTAAACGAAGTTCTCCTGATGTGATATTATCGGGTAACCAGGTTTCAGTGAAGAAAAGAAAATCGTATGTAGAAGTTGTGGAGGTATTGCATCTTAAGGTATCCATTTTAGTATTGATACCCCAAATATTTTGATAGTAAACTGTGAAATTGTTTTTGGATTTTTGACTTTTTAATTTTTGGCTAGAAAGTCAATTCTCAATAATTCTCGGGATTCTGCAGATTAGCGTGCTGGACAGTCTTTAGCTCCTGTTGAATGCGTAGCCGGTTTTCTGAAATATTTGCAGGTGGCACACATTGGGGACTTGTCAGGGGTCGGGCAGGCATCACGATTATGTCCAGTCTTAGCACAATGTGAACGGATTGGTGTATCAGCAGTACATCTGAATGCGATGTGACCGTAAAGTTGGCAGTGTCCAGATCTTGAATAATCTACCCAGTCCCTAACTATGTAGTTGCCAGTCCATAGCAAGTTTAGAGTAAAAGATAAGAGTATGTCTCACTGAAGGTGGAACTCTAAATATATGGGTACAGGTCCCTGTACGTGGGCCAGACTTATGTGAAAACTAATAAGTTTTTTAATAAGTTGAGCGGTAGACCAGTTTCATTGTGAGTCTGCAAGTGGATTGCGTTGATGATGTCTGCTGTAGAAGAGTATTGCTCTAGGCCATGGATGGCTATGCGTAGAAGCCTATGGGCTACCACGGTTGCTTTTAGCCCAGCATCAGTAAACTTCGGGTTATTTGCAAGCTTTAATGCTTCCTCGTGAGAGCTTTGGTGGACGAGAATTCTACCACTTTTGATTTCCTTAATACCAGTTACCTTAACACCAATTTTGATTGGATTTATAGCACATTTAGAGCTGAGCAGCCTTCATTTGTAATGTCTATAAATGCGAAATCTTCTTTTTGTGATAATGCTTCCATTATATTAGGAAACAATGCTTCATCATCGACTGTTTCGATGTATTCCAGCTTCGAAAATTCCGCCGGAGTTAGGAAAGCTTGGTGCATTGAACACCTAATCTATACCACGTTGAGTACACTGAGACTTTAAACTCTTCTGTACATTCGCATTTGACAGATATTTTTGCACATCATGGAGATGCCGATTAGTACCTACGTAATTGGTTCCACAATCTGATCGAATCAGGGAAGGAAGTCCGCGTCCGGACACGAATCGAGATAAAGCCGACAAAAAACCATTTGTTGTGAGGTCAGACACCACCTCCAGGTGAACTGCCTTCGTGGCCAAGCATACAAATAAAGGTATGCCTTTACTATTTTAGAATTACGTAGATTGCTTGTTTTTATATGAAAAGGTCCCCCGAAGTCAGTACCGACTCTGTCAAAACAGCGCTATATATATTATTATACCAGATATTCGAACCCTATCCGGAGGCAGGTCCGCCATCTGAGGTACCTTAGAATTTGCCTTTAATTTAAAGCAAATAAGGCATTTAAATATACGACTACGTATAGTACGTCTCGCCGAAATTATCCAGAATTTTTGTTGTAATATTGCATTCAGCGTGTTAGGGCCTGCATGACAATGTACTTTATGATAATGATCAATTATCATTTATGTAAGGCGAGCGGATTTGGGTAATATTATCGGGAATTTTGCATCAGGTTGTAAATTTGAGTGACGCAATCTTCCCCCAACATGAGCAATCCCATTGTTGTCCAAAAATGGAAACAATCGCAATAAGCGCATGGAACAAGGTTTATCATGCAGTAAATTTCCAATATCCTGTCTGAAGTCCCGAGACTGTACCATCATAATTAGACGTTTGAATGCTTCACGCAACTCAAAAATGTTCAAAGAACCGAATCGTTTACAAGCACGATTCCTTGAATTATAACCAAAGCGCAGACAATAAGCAGTAACATTCTGCAAGATTCTCAGCGAACTAAAACGTTCTAGTAGTGTTTCATCCGTGGTAACATGATAGCTGAGGACTGCGGTCTTACGAAGCCCAGACAAATTTTCGAATTCCTTGACAGGAGGTTGAACCGGCCAGTGTTCCGGAGTCTTAAGTAGCCATGAAGGTCTCCACCAGAGATCGGAGTTTATTAGCTCAGATGGCAACATTCCTCTGGAGGCTGGGTCCACACTATTAAGTTGTGACGGCACATACCTCCAAGTCGAATTCCTTGTTAAGTTTAAAATTTCCGTGACTCGATTTCCTTTGTACGTTTGTAACACATGTGGCGAAGTTTGAATCCAAGATAAAACAATGGATGAATCTGACCGACACGTAATGCTGTCAAGAGAAATTTCATTGTTAAAGGACAAAATTATAGTATTTAACAATTGGGAAAGTAAGACTGCTCCATTCAATTCTAATCTTGGTATAGTCAATTTTGCACGCACGGGCGCCACTCGCGATTTACCGATTAATAAATGTATACTGACGCCTCTCCCTCCTCGGTCACGGTTCTGATATAAACAGCTGCCGCGAACCCTACAGATGACGCGTCTGAGAAACCGTGAAGTGAGACTTCGCGGACATTATCTAGAATGATTTTGCGACTCAAAGAAATGTTACAAATATTTCCCAAGTCATTCGTAAACGTTTCCCATTCTGACACGATTTCTTCCGGTGGTGGCTCATCCCACAGTTAGAGTTATAAATCCTGGGTCATATATTCTTGCAATTTGAGAGAATTTTTCTCTTTGTACATTCTACATTAGCCGATACGTTAACCGTGTAAGAAAAATGATCTTCTGTAAGGTTCCATTGTATTCCTAAAATCTTAATAAATGATTTGCCATCTGAATCTTCAAAAGATCGCGGATCTTCGCAATAATCTATAGGTAAGCCTTTCAGAACCGAAACATCATTTGACGACCATTTTCGCAGCTCGAACCCACCTTTATTCAATAGCGCAATAAGCTCCGATTTAAGTTTTAACGCTTCGTTCACGGACGAGGCGCCTGTCACAATATCATCTACATATATTGCTGTTTTAAGGGCATCCGATGCGAGAGGAAATTGAGTCTCACCTTTCTCAGTGAGATCATGCAGACTTCTCATGGATGTATAAGGAGAACATTTCATGCCGTAAGTAACTGTTCGTAAGGCATACGTTTGCAATGGCTCGTCGGGATCATTTCTCCAGACAATCAACTGGTACGGTCGGTTATCAGGATCTATCAACACCTGTCTAAACATCATTTTGATATTTGCAATTACTGCTATATTATGACATCGAAAGTTTAAGATAATATCAATAATGCTTTTATGTAATTTAGGACCGGCAAGCAAACAATCGTTCAATGATACACCGCTTGTAGTGTTGGCACTCGCATCGAAAACCACACGAATCTTTCTATGTGAACCTGTGGTTTTGTAAACGCTATGATGCGGTATATAATAATGTGCACCCTTTAGAAATGATCCCTTATAGATGGCCATGTGGCCCAAAGTGAGATAATCCCTCATAAAATTGGAATATTTGAGTTTAAATAAGTTATTTCGTTGAAAACGCCGCTCTAAATTATAAAACCGTTTCAACGCATTTTGATACGAATCACCTAATGCCGCGTGCCCATTTTTAAATGGCAAACAAACAACATATGGCCTGTTTTAGTTCGATATGTAGATTTGAGAAAAAAGTTCTCGCATTCTACCTCTTCAGGGTCTGAAATAATGTTATCCGTAACGTTCTCAGATTCCCAAAACTTTTGTAATAACTTATCCAAGGTGACATCTGTGAGTAGTGATACTATTGAAGAATGAACATTAGAAATTTTACATAATTCCGAAGATACACGGCCCATGATTCCGTATCCAAAAATTGTGCCGATTGCAGAAGGCAAAGTGTTACCGTAACGCACTATGTCTCCAGTTATCACACTGTTATATATATCCGCGCCTAGCAAAATATCTATAGGACCAGGGATATTGATATTTCATATAAAGGGTCCGCCAAATAACTTTTTTTTTTGAAAATGCTATAAAAAAAAACTACTGAATATTTTCTCAAATTTCTTTTTTTATTTGAAAGTACAATCCTTCCGGTTAATAATGGAAAATAATTTCATTCAAATGGCTGCCTCGGCTGGCCATGCAGTAGCCTACACGATCGGTCCAATTTTTAAGCACATTATCGATTGTGTGCAGCTGTATTTCACCAATGGCTTCACGAATATTGTCCTTTAAAGCGTCAATTGTCTCTGGCTTGTCGGCGTAACATTTATCTTTGAGGGCACCCCACAAATAATAGTCCAACGGTGTCAAATCGCAGCTCCGAGGTGGCCAAACGACATCAGCTCTGCGGCTGATAATGCGATCTTCAAAAACAGGGCGCAAAACATCGAGTGTAGCTTCGGCTGTGTGGCACGTAGCGCCGTCCTGTTGAAACCAAATGTTGCCAATATCCTCCTCTTCAATTTTTGTGAACAAAAATTCGTTCAACATGGCCCGATAACGATCGCCATTGACTGTAACGGCCACTCCTTGCTCATTTTCAAAGAAAAATGGCCCAATTATGCCTCTGGACCAAAATCCGCACCAAACAGTGACTCGTTTTGGGTGTACCGGCTTTTCAATGTATGCGTGCGGGTTTTCTGTGCCCCAAATGCGACAATTTTGCTTGTTTACATACCCGCCAAGATCAAAATGAGCTTCATCCGAAAAGATGATTTTTTTGGCAAAATCGGCATCTTCTGTAAGTCGATCGCAGGCCCACTCAGCGAAGCGAAAACGCATTGTATGGTCAGTTGGCTTCAACTCCTGAACCAATTGGACTTTGTATGGCGTCATACCAAGGTCTTTATGCAAAATTCGTCTCAATGATGTCTCCGAAATGTTCAATTGTTGAGAACGACGGTGAATTGATGTTGATGGCGCTTCACGCACACTTTCTGCCACAGCATCAATATTCTCGGGTGTACGCACTGTTTTTGGCTTTTCACGCTTTGGTTTATCGATGAGGATGCCAGTTTCTTTCACTTTTTTCACAAGATAACGAACATACGGAGCTGACGGTGCTTCTCTTCTTCCAAAAACCGTACGCAATTTTCGCACACATTCTGCAACATTACCATGATTTTCAAAGTAATGTCGCAATATTTCCCAGCGTTGTTCAAGCGTATACACAACCATATTCGTTCAGCGGAAGGATAAAACTAATTATCTGTCAAATCAGACATGAGCTAAGTGTTACCATTCACGAAATAAGCACTAGTTGAAAAAAAAAACTTTAGATGGCGGACCCTTTATATAGGATATTTCATCCACTAGGACCAGATATTTGAAACGTTTCACTAGGTGTTGAGGCATTGACAACCTTGGTTGATCGTTCGTGATCTTATCAATGATAAGTGCTCTCGTGTGAATTATGTCGGAATTATTCGAATTTGCGATGGTAAGATCAGCAATGCCCCTGGTCTTCCGACATTGTTGACCTCCCAATGCTGTCACTGGAATCTCAGCCTTGGAACGTCCAAGACACAACCTCCGAATACAGGTTTCCGTTACAAAAGTCGCCTGTGATGCACTATCAAGAAGGCAACATACCTTCTGATAGTTTCCGCTGGAATCACGGACCAATGCTATGACAGTCGCTAGAATTACCGTATTTAATTTTAGAGATTCCGTTGACAATAAAACCGCCCTTGAATTTTCGGATTCGCTATGTGTCTCAACCACTGGCGGTTGAGAATCCCTGGTTTGATATCGATTAGGCGGATGAATTAACGTATTATGCCTGTTCGAGTTACACAATTTACAAAGCTTTGTAGACTTGCAAACCTTGATGTGATGGTCTTTCAAACACGAGAAACATAAACCTTTCGATTGTATAATTTTTCTAGCAAAATCTTCCTTATTAAATTGATTACATCTATAAATAAAATGTGATGTGTCATTACAAAATTTTTACAATAACATTTTCCGAAATGTGAAATACCGTTTTAGTAGAATTTCTATTTACCTTTTCCCGTGAATTATAATTTTGTTTGTTTGCTATCGCTGAAGATTTTCGTTTTCCAAATAACACATTAACTCCGAAAATTGTGGAGAATCCCTTTGCGTATTAGATAATTCAAACCCTGTACGTAAATCTGCATTTAATTTACGTATAATGTACGTAATATGTACGAGAATAAAGTTCCAATGTTCTACCGGAAGTTGTAACGAATGTAAAGCTTGAAAATTCTCTTTGATGACGTCAACAAAACAGCGTAATTCTTGATTTCATTCCGGACGTAATGACAATATAGAATTTAAATGATTGTCGGCTATCAATCTTTTATTATGGAAACGTTCACATATCAAGTTGCATGCCACCTTGTAATTCTCGTGTCCTACAATTTTCAAGGCGTCAGTTTCCAAGCTTGAAAATAAATAATGTAGTTTTTCAATATCATTTATAGAACTATTCTCATGGATTAGTTTGTTAAATATCGAGAGGAAGTTTGGGAAGTCAGTGTGTTTTCCCGCAAACTTTGGTAAATTGATTTTTGGTAAACATATATTACTTGTAGAAGCTACAATAGGTATCTGTTTACGTTCGGATTCACACAAAAATAATTGCGAATATGTCTTTTATGTTATAATATGACTGCATAAAGTTTATATATTTTTCTCGGTGGCCTTCCAAGTCAAAATCTTTGGAAGAACTCGTTTCTAAAGCTATATGATTTTCAAGAAATTACGATTTTATATTATCCGCTGTCCGCTTATCGAATTTTAAATTTCGAAATGTCGGATGCTTCTCCGTCTGTTCGGTTGGTACACTCCCAGAGGGAATTTTAAATTCCTTAAGGTTTTTGAAAATTATCCAGGCGGCACCCAACCGTCGGGAAACGCTCGCCAGGCTGGTGGACTTGCCCATCCCAGGCTCGTCCGCGATGATCACCACCTCCTGCCCCGAGGCGCCCAGCTGCTCCTCAGTGACCTCGTGCGCGATGTCGGGAAGCACGTGTGGGCGCAGACCTTCCAGCGACCCCAGAGACCGTTACCAGAAAAACCGCTCGCCGTTCCCTTCGAGCTTCAGTCAGTGTGCTGGTTTTTCGTAATTTCTGCTTAAAATAGTGTCAACTTCCACGTTGGATTGCGCTGTGCGGATGGTTTCATTGTTCATAAATGTGTCTCCGTCTGTTTCGGGTAACGCTAAGGAGCGCGTGAGACTCTGTTTGCTCGGTGCGCCTTGGAAAATATAAATGTTTTCTTTTTTCCTCAGCGCCGCAAAGTCTTTTAACTGAAACACGTATTGACTATGGAACTGTCTTGCCATATAAAAGCTTTTGTGGAAGATCTGTTTAACGGTCGCAGCTGCAGAAGGATGGTTTGCTTCAAGCCGATACATTATTTTATCTGGATTGTTTAATATGATTTTCTTAAATGTCTCCTCCCCCGCCCCTCCGTCCGCCCCCGAGCTGAACCCCAAGAGTTGGTCTCGCAGCTCGTCCTGTCGCTCGCCGCTGACCACCAACAGGTCACCCGACGCAGCAATTTTCTTCAAGCTCTCTACGTCAATTCCTCTATTTACTGTGACGCAGTTTGCACTACTTTCAATAAAATTAACGCGCAAGTTTTTAACTTGTATTACATGTTAAAACCTCGCGCGATAGCGATCTGAAGTAAATCCTCCAAGGACAGCGTGGTTAAATTGTAACGAACTAGCTTCGCCATAATTAATTAACAAATTAAATATTATTAATTAAACCGATATAGTAAATAACTAACATGTTCGAATGTACGGGCCCGTGCGCCCGTGTCGCCAATGCACGCGCGAGCGATATTACAAACCACCTACGAATACGATATTATGAAAAAAATTAAAAAATATTTTTATTCCTTTTAAACAACTAAACCCCAAATATGTTGTAAAAAGCCGTATCCAGCTCGAAGGACCAATGATGCGAACGCAGCCTTGCGATGCAATGAAAAAGGGAAGAAAAAGGAATTGCTCACCGGATTCCGTGGTTCTTCCAGTCTCGTCGCTTTCTGGTTCTTCGTGGACGGTAGATTTTCTGGTTCTTCGTGGACTGTAGATTTTCTGGTTCTTCGTGGACTGTATATTCTTCTGGATATCTTGTTCAAAGGCACATGCACAATAGGAGATACGATCTCGAAACATAAACCTTTCGATTGTATAATTTTTTTACGACTGGCAAAATCTTCCTTATTAAATTGATTACATCTATAAATTAAATGTGATGTGTCATTACAAAATATGCATCGCTTAATTACATCATTTTCCAAAATGTGAAATACCGTTTTAGTAGAATTTCTATTTACCTTTCCCCCGCGAATTATAATTTTGTTTGATTGCTATCGCTGAAGAATCAAACGCATAACACTGGTTTTCCAAATAACACATTAACTCCGAAAATTGTGGAGAATCCCTTTGCGTATTAGATAATTCAAACCCTGTACGTAAATCTGCATTTAATTTACGTATAATTATATGTACGAGAATAAAGTTCCAATGTTCTACCGGAAGTTGTAACGAATGTAAAGCTTGAAAATTCTCTTTGATGACGTCAACAAAACAGCGTAATTCTCGAATTTCATTCACCGGACGTAATGACAATATAGAATTTAAATGATTGTCGGCTATCAATCTTTTATTATGGAAATGTTCACATTTCAAGTTGTATACCACCTTGTAATTCTCGACTGATATCATTTTTTTTCAAGGCGTCAGTTTCCAAGCTTGAAAATAAATAATGTAGTTTTTCAATATCATTTAAAGAACTATTCTCATGGATTAGTTTGTTAAATATCGAGAGGAAGTTCGGGAAGTCAGTGTGTTTTCCCGCAAACTTTGGTAAATTGATTTTTGGTAAACATATATTACTTGTATAAGTACAATGGGTATCTGTTTACGTTCGGATTCACACAAAAATAATTATGAATATGTATGTCTTTTACGTTATAATATGACTCCATAAAGTTTATATATTTTTCTCGGTGGCCTTCCAAGTCAAAATCTTTGGAAGAACTCGTTTCTAAAGCTATATGATTTTCAAGAAATCCCGATTTCATATTATCGATGTCCGCGTATCGAATTTTAAATTTCGAAATGTCGGATGCTTCTCCGTCTGTTCGGTTGGTACACTCCCAGAGGGAATTTTAAATTCCTTAAGGTTTTTGAAAATTATCCAGGCGGCACCCAACCGTCGGGAAACGCTCGCCAGGCTGGTGAATTTGCCCATCCCAGGCTCGTCCGCGATGATCACCACCTTCTGCCCCGAGGCGCCCAGCTGCTCCTCAGTGACCTCGTGCGCGGTGTCGGGAAGCACGTGTGGGCGCAGACCTTCCAGCGACCCCAGAGACCGTTGCCACAAAAATAATTGCGAATATGTCTTTTATGTTATAATATGACTGCATAAAGTTTCTATATTTTTCTCGGTGGCCTTCCAAGTCAAAATCTTTGGAAGGACTCGTTTCTAAAGCTATGTGATTTTCAACAAATTCCGATTTTATAGTATCGATGTCCGTGTATCGAATTTTAAATTTCAAAATGTCGGAATGCTTCTCCGGACTGTGCTCCGATAGCGATCCGAAGTAAATCCTCCAAGGACAGCGTGGATAAATTGTAACGAACTAGCTTCGCCATAATTAATTAACAAATTAGCTTCGCCATAATTAATTAACAAATTAAATATTATTAATTAAGCCGATATAGTAAATAACTAACGCGTTCAAATGTACGGGCCTGTGCGCCCATGTTGCCAATGAACGCGCGAGCGATATTACAAACTACCTACGAATACGATATTATGAAAAGAAATTAAAAACCTTTTTATTCCTTTTAAACAACTAATACTTTGAACAAAATATGTTGTAAAAAGTCGTATCCGGTTCGAATGGACCAATGATGCAAATGCAGCCTTGCGATGCAATGAAAAAGGGAAGAAAAAGAAATTGCTCACCGGATTCCGTGGTTCTTCCAGTTTCGTCGCTTTCTGGTTCTTCGTGGACTGTAGATTTTCTGGTTTTTCGTGGTTTGTAAATTCTTCTGGATATCTTGTTCAAAGGCACATACACAATAGGAGATACGATCTCGATAAACGGTCCGAAAACTTCGAACTTGGCAGTGACCAAAAACAAAACAACCGAACCTGTGGCGTCTTGCTCAACCACACCGAAGAGAACTGCTTTACCATACCAGTAGAGAACTGCTTTACCGACGGTTTCCAGTTGAGGGGAAGAGAAAGGATAAAGGAGATAGGACAACACACATATATTGTCCAAAATATTATTTGGTACCTAACAGTATTTATTACTCACATATTCATATATTTTTTATCAACCGAATTGCAGAAAGAGTAATTTAGACAAAGAAGAACCTTTTAATCGATTCCTTTGTTGGTAAAGATTTGAGCTGGCTTTTGAAAACAGCCTTTTGGATGACGTTGATGTCGCAATGGTGCTAAGATATTTACTGCTAGTTTTTTTAATTTATGGTAAGTGGAGCTTGTATTATCGGATCTTGCTTGAGATCAGCCACTGGATTTTTTTAAAAATAGCTTAATTCTGAGGGCATTGAAAACTTGAAAACTCTGCGAAGCTGTGGAATTTTTTTCTAGTATAAATTTGCAGTGTCTGCTTCATAAATTAAATTCTGTTGACTCAGGTTCACTTACCTTATGTTCTTCGGTGACCTGCAATTCTGTAGTAGTGGCGAGTACTTCCTTGACATATCTAATTGCTTTGGAACATGCTACCGGATCTTAGAAATGGATATTTTTAAATCTTGGGTCTAGCAAAGTAGAAATAGCAAGTGCTTGAACATGTTCCAAGGGCAACAAGCGTTTACTAATTTAATTTATTATGTTGTGTTTAAAATCTTTTATAGTGCTTTTTGTCTGAATGCTGTTCAACATAGCTTTCTCCGTATATTTCCTTAGTTGCAACTTCTAAAGGTTTTAGAGTTTCACAGATTCTGTCAATTCTTCTACGTCTTTTGCAGTTATCATTGGTGGAGCACTTGTATGACAATTAACTATTTCGTTGATAACTGGACGCAGTTTTAAAAACCTCTCGTCTTGTATTGATTTCAAATCAGACTGTTTTCGTAATTCATCACTCTTACCATGCAATGCTTAAACCAGGTAACAATTCTTTTGATGGATGCGATTCTAAATTTAGTAGGTGAGCAAAACAAATTATGTTGCATTTTTTACAAACGACAGATGCATAGCTTTAACTACATTCGCTCCACCATCCGTTACTACGGCCCATACATTTTTGGATCAATAAACCATTCTTCACATGTGTGCAACAACATCCTTGCAATGTCTTCAACAGTATGCGACTTGGTTAACTCACAAACTCCTAGAGTTGCTGATATTATGCGATCTTCGTCATAAAAGTGTATAGTGACACTTAGAAAACTTCTGGTCTGTATGGTGTTCGTCCAGATGTTGGTTGTGGGGGGATATATTACTTAGTCCTTTGATTTTATCTTTAAAGAGATTCTGTGTAACTTTACATTGGTTCTCTAACATTCTCTTTAAAGTGTGTCTGGATGGAACATTGTATAGAGTAGCTGTTTTCATCAGGCTTAGAAATCTCTCATTCTCAACAATCTGGAATGGCTGTGAATCTTTGCATATCATACACAAGATAGTATTAATTAGAGGAATTTCTTTTGCCCATTTTCAGTGAATTCAGTTATAATACGGAAACTCTGCTTTAATGTTGCTTGTGATGTTTTTTTGTAACTGGACGGTTATATGTAAGGATTTATCACCCACCGTAAGATGTTGGATCAAATTAAGTGATTCATTAATCAAATTTGTGATCAAATAATGGAACTTCTCCATTTAAGATATATCCTTTCTTGTCATGTGTCATCAATTAATAAAACAGGCTAATAAAGTTATATCATGAAAATATATTACTGTCAGAAACTGTTAGATTTGATTGTTGGTAACCTAGAAAACCGTGAATGCTCTGGAATCTCACTAACCCCTGCCCCCCCAAGCCCGACTGCAACGATATCGCGTCTAGCCTTTATAAGTTTCTTTTAGTTTATAAATTTTTTATAAATTTCTTTTGCTATTTATAAAATTTTAAATAAACTATTATAATATAAATAAATTGTAAATAAACTAATTATAACATTTTTTATAAATAGTTTATAAATTTCTTCTGATTCTTTTTTCGTTTGTACTTATAGTTTCCTTGTCAGAACATATGTCACCTTATGCTCACCAACACAAATGTGTAGTGAAGCATCGTCGACGGCAACCGATGAGTTCCGAAGGTCTATATGGCTTTTAGAAACGTTAGGTTTGTTTTGAATTTGCCTTTTTTTTGTTGTTTATATTTGAGTTACAAGTTACGTTTTCCTATTTTGAAAAGAAACTGTTTCGTACGCTTAGGAAAAAATCAAGCTTCTTGCTCTCACTGCACACCCCTGTGAGTATAAATGGAATATTAGCAAAAAATAAGTGAATAATAAATATTGCTGTGTGTGTTTTACCATATTGTATATTATCATAAATGCATTTAAACAGTCACTTACAGCTCGTCAACATGACATATGTGGGAGTTCAGTGGTATAGAAATGAAAGAAAAAAATAATTGTGCTTATTTATACATTTATTCATGAATTGTGATGTATGCAATAAAATTAACAGATAACTTTCATCATAAAAAAATAACAAATCAAAACATTGTTGATTTCCTAGAAACCTACAAGTCACCTTCATTGTTCTCATTTTCTTATATATGTACTCGCAGTTAAATTTATTTAAAATGAAAACTAACAATTTTTACCAAGGGCATATTTTGATATTCTGTTCAGTCACAAGTTGGCCTATCACCCCTCCAAGGGATGATGTTAATTTTTTAGACATACGTATACTAGAACATTGATCTTTTCATCCATTCTCACAAGTATAAAACTTCTTATATACCTTTCTAAGTATGCATGATTCAATTGTTGACAGTGACCCACATTCACACAATTTGGACACAATATTAATTCCTTGGCTAAAGTATCCCTGTATGGTTCATAAAACCAAAAACTTGTAACATTTTTAATAAATATGATTAATTTTTTAGACACTCAAAATACAGAATTTTAAGCTGCGAATTGACTTTAATAAGTTGGGTGAAATAATCAATGACAATGTAAATCGAGTTCCAACAGCTTGAAAATCCACACAATTACCCTGAATGTTGGAATTTTTAATTTATTGTGTTGCTGCACGAACTTCATCCTTATTTATATCCACAGTCAATTTATGCAATGAAACTAAATTCTTCAATAGGTATTAACACTCCTAATGATTCTATAATTTCTTTTAAAACATCCACACACTATTGGAATTATTTTTTCATTAGATTTTTTGTTATTGTTTATTTCTTGGTCCCAAGTAGCTGAAGTGTCTTTTTCAAATGTTATTTAGATATAAATTCAGTTGGATAACATGAATTTAGAATGAATTGGCACTTTTTAAATTAATTCATTAATAAATTAATTAGATATAGATAGGTACCTTTTTAAATAATATTACAAAATTTAATATTTAATAGTTGTAGTTTGACAATACGTAGTAAGAATGACATGTATTCCAGGTATGTTTTTAAAAAAACAAATTTCACAAGGACCTATTGCCAATAAGCATGGAATCAATAACAAGTGGTGCATGTATTATTCAATTTTGTAATTATTATCATTTAGTTTATACAAATGTCATAATAGTTTTAAATTAGGTGTCTCCAGAATGATATGTAATCTGAGGTTATTTGCACGTGACTATTAAATATGTATGTAATAACGTAAAAAGTAATAAAGATGTTATTTTTGTAGATTGTAGATTTCACCACAAAAATGTCATATTTTGTTCTAATTCATTTTTGTAATACATTTTACAAATGAGTTAAGTGAGTCTGGTTTCAATACACCCTTAAAAAATAAAATTCAAAAGAAATATTTTTTTTTATTGCTGTATCATTTAGTTTATACAAATGTCATAATAGTTTTAAATTAGGTGTCTCCAGAATGATATGTAATCTGAGGTTATTTTCACGTGACTATTAAATATGTATGTAATAACGTAAAAAGTAATAAAGATGTTATTTTTGTAGATTGTAGATTTCACCACAAAAATGTCATATTTTGTTCTAATTCATTTTTGTAATACATTTTACAAATGAGTTAAGTGAGTCTGGTTTCAATACACCCTTAAAAAATAAAATTCAAAAGAAATATTTTTTTTTATTGCTGTATCATTTAGTTTATACAAATGTCATAATAGTTTTAAATTAGGTGTCTCCAGAATGATATGTTATCTGAGGTTATTTTCACGTGACTATTAAATATGTATGTAATAACGTAAAAAGTAATAAAGATGTTATTTTTGTAGATTGTAGATTTCACCACAAAAATGTCATATTTTGTTCTAATTCATTTTTGTAATACATTTTACAAATGAGTTAAGTGAGTCTGGTTTCAATACACCCTTAAAAAATAAAATTCAAGAGAAATATTTTTTTTTATTGCTGTATCATTTAGTTTATACAAATGTCATAATAGTTTTAAATTAGGTGTCTCCAGAATGATATGTTATCTGAGGTTATTTTCACGTGACTATTAAATATGTATGTAATAACGTAAAAAGTAATAAAGATGTTATTTTTGTAGATTGTAGATTTCACCACAAAAATGTCATATTTTGTTCTAATTCATTTTTGTAATACATTTTACAAATGAGTTAAGTGAGTCTGGTTTCAATACACCCTTAAAAAATAAAATTCAAAAGAAATATTTTTTTTTATTGCTGTATCATTTAGTTTATACAAATGTCATAATAGTTTTAAATTAGGTGTCTCCAGAATGATATGTTATCTGAGGTTATTTTCACGTGACTATTAAATATGTAAGTAATAACGTAAAAAGTAATAAAGATGTTATTTTTGTAGATTGTAGATTTCACCACAAAAATGTCATATTTTGTTCTAATTCATTTTTGTAATACATTTTACAAATGAGTTAAGTGAGTCTGGTTTCAATACACCCTTCAAAAAATAAAATTCAAAAGAAATATTTTATTTTTTTATTGCTGTAGCCATTATTTGATTAATAGAAATGTAATGGTCGATTGTTTCAAATGTAAATAGAAGATTTTGAACATTTTTGAAAAATATACTGTGCAAGAAGAGGTATTGAAATTATATGACTCCTATTTAAAATGAATAACAGCCAGCATTTTTTCTCCGTATGGTTATGTGGGTGCAATAATAATAATAAAGGCTGAACTATTCCCGAGTTTATTTATTATATTTTCTATTTATTATTTATTGATTGTATTAGTATTTTCTATCTGGTATTTGCATATAATTTTTGTAATAAATGATTTTTAAAAAATAATGTTTTTTTAATGACAAATAAAATAAATCCACTCCTTAAAAATAAATTACGATAATTTGTGTTGTCGACAAGAATACACCTTACAAAATGCAAACTTGATGATTCCTGGGATCGCTGACAATTATTTCCAACTGCGGGGTGATGTGAATTCCAGAAATCCATCCAAACCGGCCGACATCTTGCCCCTTCCCTCCAAAGACTCGCACAAGTTGTCCGTTTGGTTTGAAAATTTGGATCCTAGCATTACCGGAGTCACCGACAAGTATAAAGCCCAGAGGATCGACCGCTACTACTTCGGGGTGTCTGAATTGCCCTTTGTGACTACCTGCCGAACCGAACTCTTGAAGTTTCTCTCCTTCTAAAGAGTATACTTTTATTTTTTGATTCCCGCTGTCCATGATGATGACTTTGTCTGGCAGCACAGCGATTCCCGTGGGAGCATTCAGCTGAGTATATCTGACTGAAGAAGAATTTTGATTTCGATTGACTATTCCTATGTATCTGACAAACGTTCCACTGTCAAGGTTGAAAACCTGTGAAAAATATTTGGAATAAATTAATTTCATATTAAATTGTGAAATTGCTGTAGAATATTATGTAAAAATATTTTCTTAAGTCTTACAGACGATCCCTGTTATTTAGGAGTATCTAGTTCCGAGCTTGCAGGTTCAATATGATTGCACTTGGGTTTGAAATTTAAACATTGATTTTTGCTAGTTGAATTTCTAAATATCATTAGAAAATAAAAATAATCTTTAATTTTTAATAAAAATTTGGTAATCCTCATACCTGAACTCTATCATTTCCTGTATCGCAAACATATATAAAGTTTTCTGTTGCATCTACAGAAACACCTTCTGGTGATCTGAAGGCACCATCCTTGTCTCCCTTTACACCTATGGCTCTCAAATATTCACCATCTTTAGTTAGAACGTGTACGCAGTGGTTCCACTTATCTGTAAATTACAATAAAATTAATTTTAATTATAAACAATTGAAGGACAATTTTTGAAAGGGAAATTCACATTAATTTAATAACCTCTCGGACTTGAAAAATGTTATCTATATTTCACTTAGTCCATCACAGATTAAATGAAATAAAAACCTTTAATTTTTTTAGTTTTGGCTTTCATCATGATAAATTTCATCATTTTTTTGCAGAGCAGATGGGTTTTTTTATTATAATTTTTTACCCTCTCAATTCATGTGTCGTTATAAAACAATCTGATGTTTATTACCGTACAGTAATATCAAAGTGTACATGTACAGTCTAGCCCCCAGCAGATGATTATATTTTTTGCACAAATACCTATGAATATATTTTGGGAATTATATATTAAAAAAATATTTGTTTTTATTTGTTTGTTTGGTCATCCAACAGGAAGACATGAATGCAGGAAAAGATTATAAAGAAAAATTAGTTATATGACGTAGATAAGAGAATCATAATTTTACACGTATTTAACAGACTTTTTTTAATTTAGCACTAGCTGTAACCCATTAAAAATGACGGTACTTTTATATGTCGGTTCCTAAGGAATAAGTACCTATTTATTTATTTTATTTAAAAAAAATTTCATAAAAAAAAATTTTCATAAAAATAAATCGATTTTTTTTTTCGTAAATAATCAATATTATAAATAAAATATTCATCAAAATAAAATCGAAAATAAAATGAGAAAAAAAAATTTCCCGTACCGGAAAACGAACCTGAGCCCCTCGGATGGGAGTCAGATACTCAGGTTGCGAAGATATTGTTTATTGATCAACTGTTCGCGTCTTTGCTAAGTTTTATCTATTTTTAAACATCCCACACATACTGTGGTGGCGTCTTCTGTAAGTCTCGGCGTTCGACTTTGATTGCCCGGGTTCAAACCCCATCTGCGGTCGTTTTTAATTTGTTTTCTTTTGCCATGAATTCAAACGAAATTTCACAGACAGACAGATAGCGAAATTATTATAATTGGGATTAACATAATAAAAATATTAATTTAACTTGGATAAAACTCAGTGATAATAAGGAGGAAAAGTGAAAGTAAACAGTGATAATTAGTGTTGCGTATAATGTATATGTATAATGCAAATTGTCAGTGAGGGAGACGAGTTTCCAATATCCGCTTCACCATGCCATGAAACTCTTGATACTTATCACGTTATCACATTATACGGTATCAAAAATATCTATTGAATTCAAGAGGTAATTATAATCTGAGCATATATATACATGGGATAGGAGAGGATTTCCTATTATTGGTATGATAAGTTGAAAGGGAAAAGAGGTAATGGATAATGAACATTTGATAAATGAAAGTCGCACTCGGCAAATTTGGCAATATTACCTGTTACATATATTTCTTCTCTAAGCAAGGAAAATGCTATGCTGTGAGGGCAGAGTATGCGTGTGTCCGTTATCCTCTGTATCACCTTCCCCTTCGTCTTATCAAGGACAAAAATTTGGTGGGAGTCTGTAGTGCAGATGTAGATGTTCTCTTGACCAGCCCATGGTGCCACGGCTACTCCTGCCGGTCTCTGGCACTTTTTAAAAACCATCCTCGGGTAAAATTGGCGCGATCTAACATTTAAACAATTGAATACTAATAAAATTATGTCACGAGTAATATGGGAATTAAAAATAATGTTCTCAATTTTTGTCATTGTCAGTAGCTTTAATGTCAATGCAGTTATTGTATCAAAAAATATGGTGAGGATAAGCCAACTGGTAACGTAGTTGAGATTTGAGGCAGGTCCCTACAGGATGTATCCTTACAAGAACTATTCTATAAGATTTTGATACTCGGAATAGATTTTTTCAAATGGTGTTTAGATATTAACCAACCTTACCTTACATTATGACATGTCTCTACATCAAGTAGGCAGAGGCCCGAATTCAGTCAATATCTAGATGATTTAAAAGTTAAGGAACGCCTTAAAAGCGTAATTTTCAGTACAAAATAACACTTTTAAGGCATACCTTAACCTTTAAATCATCTAAGTATTGACTCTGAATTTGGGCCAGTGAGGACAAAGAGCCACACTCTTCTGTCCTGATGTACAATTTTCACCACATCTAATGCATGCTTGTCGATTGTTGAGACTTCTAATAGGAATTTCTTCCATAATCTAATTTTCCCAGTCATGCCAATACTTTCACATCAAAAAATGATTTTTCGAATTAGATTTTTTTTAAATAGAGATTAGTTAGATTAGAGATAGTTATGGAATGGGTGAGATGGAATGTGTATATAATTTACTATTTTCAGACTTAAATAGTGCCTTTGCAATGAAAATAGGACTAACTTACTGGAGTCCCGGAACAGGGCTCGAACCACCGACCTCAAGATCACTAACATCGTGATTACTACACCAACAAGCTACTCCTTCTTTTCCTCTTATTTTTCCTCTTCCTATTTATTATCTCTCTATTTTTGATGCTATCAACATTCGCCTCGTATGTCTTTCTTTCTTATAACAATAAATATTTATCTGTCAAGCCAGGTTAACATATTATATTAGGTAATCCTGATTTCATGTAAGCACTGTTATTTGTGGCAGAATGTATACGATGGTTGATCTTTTTCTTTAACCAATTTATACATAAGGTATGTAATTATGTAAATCAAAATTTTAAATTTTGCCTGTCTCAACACAGTATTCTAGTGAGACAGGCATTGTAAAATCTAGAAAGAATGTATTTTACGTACAGCAGTGAAATAAATAAATTGAAGGACGACCCAACCTGTAATAAGTAGTAAGATTGTCTGCATTTTCTAGTGGATTTTGTATGCCCCTAACTTCCACTGCCACTGGCTCGTCGGCTTCTGCATCGTTAGGAGTACCTTGGTCTTCCTCGATCTTGAAATTCTCTTGATCGAAAGAAAATTTCGCTTCACCCCAATGGGACACATCGTTCAGGATCTCCACAGCCTGACGATGGAAATTCATAAATGTAGACACCTGAAAATTTCGAAATTCAGTTAGAAAATTTCAGAACGTCTAAAACATATTGGATCTCTCCCACATCTTGGATAAATTATATTGGAAAAAAGATTTAATAATCTTT
>JADDOH010014360.1:0-14507 GCA_016648135.1 Agrypnia vestita | reverse complement strand
CACCAGCAGGTGCCCAAAAAATTCTTTATTTCCAGTTTATTCATAAAAATCCAATACATTTTCTCGTAAGAGATACAACATAATGCACATGACAATATTGCATACAAAAGGGCGCCGAAGCGCTGCTTCTCACAAGGCATCAACATATTTTTAAAACATTTTCATAACATATACAAATTTCACACATATTTGTATTGACACTTGTGGCTGGAAATAACATCGGCGGCCAAGCTAGACATCACATTTTCATATTCATTTAACAAAGGGCCCTCGTCAGGGCTAGTGTCTGGACGATGTTGTTCTACAGCTAGTTGGAAGCGTGCGCGAGCGGCCCCCCTCCAGTCGCGGCAACGACCGCTGGGCGCTGACTTGCGCGCGCTCCGATCGGCAACCCAATTTCCAGTGGTGGCGTACATACCTCGTCTCCATGCAATTTTCTGTATGTAGCGGCTGATTTGTTTGGCCACGCGCCGCTCATATTTGTCAAATTATGTTTTCATTTTTTACATGGCTCAACCCTGTCCGTTCCACTCTGTATTACTTGATCAAAATACGCCTATAGAAAATCTTCAGCAAGCGCCCTTCAGGTAATATTTTTAAGAAAATGGTGTTGTAACAGAGCTAGTCCATAATTCTTTACAGGTAGATTCCTACTTTAATTATGAGTCGAAAATATTCAGACATCAATGTCCTAATATCAATATTTATGGAGATAAGCAACATCAAAGTTTGTATTTTTTATATATTTCTGACTCATCTTTTGTAAAACGTTGGACTATCATTTACGTAACTTATAGCGATCGTCTGGCAATGTCAGCGAAATTGCCAAACGATCGCCATTCTTTTTCTCACAAATTTCTTTGTGAGAAACATTTTTTCTCATAGATTCTCTTGCAGTTTTCGACATTTATCTTATCTACCTACTGTAAAATGCTGGACTATCATGAAAGTAACTTAAATTCAATATTTTAAATTCATTCGTTTTAAAGAAGTAGGTACCCCACCTTGAAATTTAGATAGGTAGGTAAATTGGAAGATTTTTTACAGGGTGATTATTTTATTTTATTGGTCTCACAGGCCGCAGGGGTACCGAGTTTGCTGCACTTTTCCACGCACGGGGCGGTACCAAGCTGTCCAATAGCTTCGAGTTTATTTGCGTGGACACCGTCTAGGATGGTGTGAGGGCCGGTTCTATTCTTGTATTGGATTATATGTAGTTGGTTTAAACTGAAGCGTGATTTTTGACATGTGTACCTACCTACATCAAAACATGTTTTTGACATGTGTTTTTATTCAATGTTTAGATTCTAATAGAAATAAGTACTACCTATCTACTGCAGAAGGTCTTATGGCTAGGGTTGCCCACTGTACGGTTTTTAACAGTATCATACTGTTTTTCACTACATTATACTTTTCACTGTTGAACAAAAATAAAGTATACAAAATACTGTTTTCAGCATCAAACTGCGTAACACTATAAGTTTCAGACGTAGACGCTCATACATTTTTATTTTATTTAGTCGGAGGGCGTTCTGTACAGCGCAGCCACAAACACATCACAATAATGGAGTTTCAGAACGAATCAGAATACAAAAATTTTCTTGAAATGAGTACTGGCCAAAAGTGGAGCCATTTATTAGTATTCCCCTCAGAAGAATTTAAAAATATTACTAAAATTGTTTTTATCTACTTTCTGTTCCCGCCATCTCGGCATTTACTGAAAGAATTTTTTCAGTAACTATTAATTTAATAAAAAATGAGCTCCTAATTTATTTTAATTTTACTTATAATTGTGGTAAGGTCTGTGAAGTTTTTAAAAAAGAATGTAAATTAATAAGTTGTGCGAGAAGTTCTAAAAAATATGTATTTAAAACATTAAATAAATAAAATACTGTTCACTTTTCTAAAATCTGTTTAATATTCTTCTCAGACCTAAATATACTTTATTTCTTGTAAAAAAGTTGACAACCCTACTTATGGCACAACTTTTTGAAAATTGCAATCCATTTTTAACAATCACAACGAAGAGACCTCCAGGCAATCCTCCATTAAAAGATTGTCTATTAACAAGTTTTTAACTTTGGTGGGGCAATAACAACAAAAGGAAAATGTAAATTAATATTGTTATAGATACCTACCTAGGTACATTTAAAAATATATTATCATGATAAAAAAATGTTTTTTGAAAGTATTTTGTCCATCCGAGGGATTTTTATTGCTAATTGAATATGCATATTGCTGTCTTTTGTTATGTTCCAGTCTAAAATCGACTGTCAGTTTAGTTTTAGTATGAAGCGGCCATTTTATCACGTGACACATCCTTGGAGGTTGATTGATTGGAGTGGATATTGCTGCCTTTGCTTTTTACACGAGAATATTGCTACTTTTGCTTTTAAAAATGATTTGGAAACGTGATTTTGGAAGATATAGAACTATATTTCCTCTAAAATCTCGAATTTAGTACATACTAAATTAGCAATCTTGGGTGACTGCATTCAAAAATTATTTTTTTAATTTTCTGGATTTGGCTGCTTTGCTTTTATACCCCTCATATGATATACTAATTTTCTTAATGTGGTCTGAGGTTGTGTATGCTAAATCATTGGGCCCATCTGTCTGTGAATGTCAATGCAAAAGTATGTTTTTCAGAATGAACACTTGCCACTAAACTTCGAAACATACAAGAGATGCTACTCCAACTGGTTGTGTGGCAAGAACCCCAACGGCCCTGGGCAGTGGGCGGTCGTGCCGCCCCGAGGGGCCCTGTGCAGGGAGCCCTTCCCGGTGGATTACAGCGCCCTGAACACTGACCCGGCCCGCCTTGAGAAGTACAGACCAAACAACAAGACCAACAGGCATTCTGTGATCGTTTAGATGGTTTAGTCATTTTCAAGCATATCTATGTGTAAAAAGAGACCCATATGTACAACGCTGAATATCTCATGTTATTCATACAATTTTGATGTTTTTTATGTTAGTTTTGAAGTCAAACTTCTTTGGGCGCGTAATGGTAAATTCAACGGTCTAAGGTCACTGCCTCACAGATTCACATTACTTTTTCCGGTACGTAAAAATGCAAAATTTAAATTATTTTTACAGTTAATTTCACCATTTATTTTTCTATTTGCATTACTGATTATTTATTTTTGTACAAAACTGGTACAAAAATAATAACTTTGTGGTACTTTTGTCAGCATACGTTTTATTAAAATAGTAATAACCTTTATATAATCCGTGACAAAGAAGATTAACGTCTATAGTGTGTAAAAACTATTTGTACCATGTGTACAGACCTGATTTTTTTTTTTTTATCGAATTCTTTATTAAAAATAAGAATTTTACATAAGTACATGTTACAGTGAATATAACATTTTTTTATACATTTTTAACTATCCCCAGAAAAGTAATACTTATGTTTGGGAACAGGAGTATATGATACATAAGAGCATGAATGAATAAGTATAAGTCAATAATGGAACAGTGTAGAGAAATACAAACATTTTTTGTGTTAAGATATCGATTGCAGAAGGTCTCATGACACAACATCCTGAAAATTGCAATCCACTTTTTTCAATAACAACGAGGAGACTTCCAAACCATCCTCAGTTAAAAGTTTATTTTTTTGAAAGTTTAGGAAAGGTTTGGTATTCGTTAGAATGAAAGAGCGGTTGGTTGTTAGTGTTTATATATGAGATGTGCTTCGGGAGCAAGTAAAAATGTGCAAGTAAATGATATAAATGATGAACAAAGGAGTAGATGTTTTAACGCGGCAGAGGCCTGCTCGATGTTACAGCAGAGGCCCGACTGGTGTGGTGTTGCCGTGGCCCTAGCTCGAACCCTTTGTTTATATTGCGGAGATTTTTATTGTGTTAATATAAACAAAACTCTGGGTCGAGCGATAGGTACATGGCACAAAGTTGGACAGGTACCGCTAAAAAATTATTTTGTCCATCCATGGGATTTTATTTTCCACCTGTATTACCATATTTTTTAAGATTCTATAATTTTATAACTATAAACATTCTATAATTACCGATGACTGTAAACTTTAAACCATGTATGAATGTGTAAGTACCTACTTATTGAGAAAACGTAGTGTGGCACTATTGGGATTGAAATCTGTGATTGTCATCTCTCGGGAGTGTTCCCATTGATCCAGTTCAGTAGCATTCCAGATATTTTTGGAAAATTAAGTTATATAATTTATATAGTAGGTAATTATTATTAAGTTATCGCTGCTTTAAGCAATTTAGACATTTTCACATAGTACCTTTTAGCCATTTTTGTTCCTGTTCTATGTCTGTAAATTTACATAATACCGTTTGGCCATTATTGTTCCTGTTCTATTTAAGTTTGTATATATATATTTATTTTATATAATTTTACACACAATATTATAATTTATACTATCACTTTTGCAAACATATTTCAAACAATTACATTTAAAAAATCAGAATTTAACTTGAAACAACCCATTGAAAATACTAATAATAGAGAACCCCGCAGCAAGCAGTTGGATTGGTTATATTCAATTACTACATAAAATAAACGTGTTCCTCCTTCCCACTCTTAAAACACTCATAGGCTATTTTAATTGGGCAAAGCATGGATATGAAAATGTGGATTTTTCAAACATATGAAGTAAAAACTATTTTCAAACAATGTTAATCGACATAAAACATTTTTACCAAATGAAAAACAGCACTGAAATTTAGATAAATTACTTTACACTTAGAATAACATAGTTTATAATAAATTGTGTGCTGAGACACAACTAAATGATTTAACACCCATTTATGTAATAATAAATGCAATACAAAGATATCTTTGATAGCAATTTTTTCATAAAACATGTACATATTTAGATAGCTATGTATAAATTTACCTATATACATTATTTCAATAATATTAATGACCAAATGAGGGCATATTTTTTAACATTTGAAGAGGTATAAATTTAAAGGAATAAATTTAAGATTTCAATAATACAAAATTTAATTTTGCCATAATTGTGTATTTAATCAAATTGTTCAAAATGGGAACTATACAGGGTTATTTGAAAAACATTAATAACCATACAAGACTACATTCCTGCCTTGATTATGAGTTAAAAATGTTCAAGCAGCCACGAAAGGAATATAAATGGTTATGGAGGTACGCAATGTCAAAGTTTGCATTTTTTTCAATATTTCTGACTTATTTTTTACAAAACGTTGAACTATCATTACATTAACTTATATTGATTACGAAAAATTTATTTGTTTCGATACAAGTTAAATAAAATGATAAAAACCCTGCAGAAATTCCAATTTGAATTGGAATGTTTTTAGTGTTTTATTTGACTTGTATTAAAGGGAATGATTTTTTCGTATTTGATATAAGTTACTACAATGATATTCTAACGTTTTACAAAAAAAAAAGTCAGAAATATTGAAAAAAATGCAAACTTTGATGTTGCATATCTCCATAACTCATGATATTAGGTCATGTTTGCTTGAACATTTTCGACTCATAATCTAGGCAGAAATATAGTCCTGCGAGGTTATTAATATTTTTAAATGTAAAGGTTTTCCAAATAACCCCGTATATTTATACTATTAAAGTTGCCCTTTCAATATTTTAGAAAATAAAAATTATGCACACATTTGGTCATCTTCATTAATATTCTTTAAGTTTTGTAAAACATTGGTTTTGAGCACTAAATTTGTCAACTGACAATTTTTATTTAAGCTGGGCAATTTTAATTTAATTTTATCCAGTTCTGCACCCCAATCCGGGCTGTGTCCGGAGCTACTGCCTCTCTTGCCCACCTGCTATTCAACCTCTGTGTTTTCTTATACTAATTAGATTGCAAAAAAGAGTAATTAAACTAATTAATAATGTGTATCTACTGCCTAAGTGTGTATATAATCATAAGCGATACAACAAGCGGGAACATATTATAAATAAGTTGTTATATAAAAACATAGTAAAAGGTTAAAGGGTTAAATCTATTTTATTGTAAGGAAAATGTTATCACCAATTAAAAAGATAAATGTAGTGATTGATAATGAATGATTGTTGACAATCTAATGAAAAAAATTATTAAAACATTGTCACTGAATTATTATTGTTCATTTGGATATTTTCCAGTACTTAACCGTCCTTTATAAAAAATCAATATTTTTATTTTGTAGATCTTTGATATAAATCATTTGAAATTTACTGAAGATTTAAGTGCATTTTCACATTTATTCAGGTGTTCCAGTATCTATGTTTTACTATAAATCTGTCAAAAGTTTAGAACTGCAAAAAGGATTTTTTTTAAATGTTGACAAAAAATTTGTAGTACTTTCTATTCTATTCATTATTAAACCTTTATTATTATTATTATTATTAAACATTATGTTACCTGCTCATTATTTGGTACTGTTAATTTGTCTTGTGACAACTTTAAGTCAAAATTATTTAGAAAAATGTTTTATAAGCGTTTAATTTATACAGCAAAACATTGGCCAGCACTTGACTATCACAACATCCAGTCTGTCTAACGCTATCAACTGATTAATAATTTTATCCATAAATTTCTATGATGAAAACCACTGTAGATGTATTGGGGTGAAATGAATGGTATTCATACTTTTCTCATTATCGCATTGAGAGCCAAGATTAAAAAATCATTCAAAGGGTATTTCCCTAAATCTAATTTTTTCCGAATTATCAAGGATATGTCAATTTTAGTAATAAATTATAAAATCAGTTATGACCGGCATTTCTCCTATTGACTTTTGTGGTATAAATTAAGTTCTTAGATAAATATGCACATTTTTTCAATGACTGAAGTAGGTACTACATATACAGATGCATGAGGCATATTTTTCACTCTATAAATTAACAAAAGCAATCTTTAGTGCTTTAGGAAAAACACCTGTGGATTAGAGTAGGTGAATAATAATTATTACTTTAATAATTTAACAAATTAAGTCCTTGACACAAACGTCAAGGACTTAATTTAAGTATGTCCTGTTTAACTTGGACGCCATTGTAAGACATGCATTGCAATCCTCGCATATACGCATCCATTTATCAGGACTTGTTTACGTCGCTTTCTTTTATTTTTCCTTGAATTTTCTCATTATATATGTCTTAATTACAAATTATTTTCATAATTATGATTTATGTTCTATTTTTTCCCCTATATAATCGATACATAACTACATACTACTATTATAACTGATACAGTTAGTGATGTATGTTGCTGCTAATTAAGTGCGCAATTAAAGCCCTCTTGCGAAGTTATTTTATTAATCTTGTAAAACAAAAATGCAAGTGCGAAAACATATCTTATAACCATTTGCAGTCAAAGCACTTTTACTATAAAAGTAAGACATAATTTTATCACATCTCAAAGCCAATCCTTGTCTAAATACACCAGCCAAACAAACTTATAAAATACTGAATAAATCTGAATATTTTTATTGATTCACAATATTGTTTAAAAATAAAGTGTGATTACCTAATTACGTTGTCCATTAATAAAAATGATCCAACTACATCTTCGCTGCATTACACATCACACTCACATAAATATGTAGATTTTATTTTCATTTAATATAACCTAGGTAAATAAGATAATATCATGTGCACATAATAGATACTTACATGCAAATGTTAATATAATATTGTTGTAAAAACATTATCATTTTTGTAAGAATATACTTTATGAATATTAAAAATAAATAAAAAATAAAATAAAATAATCAATTTTATACTGAGGCCCAATACAGAAACAATACTTAGCGATTTAAAGATTAAAGTACACTTTAAAAGCGTAATTTGCAGTACAAAATATGTAACACTTTTTCTAAGTATTGACTCTGTATTCGGGCTTGACTCTCCAGTTCTTTCACTGTACATCGGCAAACTTTAAACATTTACTGTTAAACATTCATTTAATGTTCACGCAGATCAAATCGAAAGAATCTAGCTTTTTTCCAGTCATCATCATTTACAGTTGCTACGGATAAAGCCAGACTTCACTGAATGGATCGGTTCCGCCAATCTTGTCAAAATCCTCACTATATTATTTAATTTTAATGAAAGATTACTATTTCCGAGGTAAGTTTATGGAACTCCATAACCGCATTTGTAGAACTCCTTGTAGAAATAATACACTTGTTTTTAATTTGATTTGAAAGATCATTTTGGGATTGCTTTAAAAACATCATTAGTGTTTAACGTGATTTTTACTACACACACACATCATAACATTTATATAATCATTCAGAATCCTGTTTCTTTCTTTTATACTGTAAATTATGTACACATTAAAGCTGTCTGCATCATCAATGTAGGAACAGAACTGTTACTTAAACATAAACTTCAGATTTCCATTGAATGACGTTTCTTTTTTCACATACAAAAATTATAAAGCTAGCCTTTACTAAACATAGGCAATGTCCGCTGTAAATTAAGGAAGATAGTGGGATAATCCCTGACTACATCGTCGTAGTTTGAAGGTTGTTCACTTGGTGGTAGAAATTAATATGGACAAAACACACAAGACAACAAAATATGAAAATTTACGCCAGGTCAGTATGCTACTATAAATGAAACACAAATTGCTACATATTTATTTTATTTATTTTTTAATACTTTGTTACATAACATTGTTATTATATATTTATGTACTGCCGTAATGAATAAGAATTTTTTCCTGATTTGTCTACACAGATTAAAAAATATATCTTATACATAAAAATACATCCAAATCATGTGAATTATGAAAATATCTCTTATAACAACACACATCCAGCCAGTGAATGTGAACGAAAAAATGCCTGCTTCACTAGGAAAAGCCTGTTCCGAAACAAGCATACAATTAGGGTGGTTTGAGTTCCACATTTAGTTATTTTAACAAATATATCAACACAATAGTTTAAACAGTTAACTAGCATTCAAACTTAACAAATTACACACGCAGACATCCAGATTCAAATGCAATAAGTGAACTTCTCATAAAACAGAAGTTGCACTCTTGGAACAGAAAGCACGCTTTACCACCGCCGTGCTGTTAGGCCACCATTTAATAATTAAATATAGTTAAAAAACTGAATGAATTATATATGATTAACAATACACATTTTTAAATCGCTTATGAAAAACTAACAAGAATTAAGATCACCGTGTTTGGGTAATATAGTTTCATCATTTTTAATTTTTAATGAAACTTAAAGTCTGATGCTTTTCATGATTCTTCAAATACCTATAGTACAGTTTCTTTGAGAGTTATTTTGACAATGATTCCATAATTGTATACACATTTGACAGATTTTTTAAATCAAAGATGTGGTCATTCTTACGACAATTATGAATGCTATTATATTTTACACATAATAGCAATCATAATTGATAAATATATTTTAAAAGAAGGTTTAAATGAAAAATTGACATATTAACACTCCCAGTACAATCAAAATATGACATTTAAAATAATCTGCATAATAACACAATATAAAAATGTGTTAAATAAAACTTACCATCACAACCAAACTAACTTGTCGTTTTTAATTATCGATAATATGGAAACTTTACAGAGTGAAAAAATTGATAAAACACATTCAATTCCATCATATCTTTTTTGATGAATTCTCTTTAAAGTATTTCTAATCATTCTTGCTTCCTTGTATGCATTGTGTTGTGGAAAACAAAAGTGTGGGTAATGTCCAGCATGGCTAGATTTGTCATCATAATGTTTTCTTTGTAGTATGTTTATTTACAAATACGTAATTAAAAACATGCAATGTATTTCATTCCTCTGCAGTGGAAATCGTGCAATCAGTTTTGGTAATCAAAATCTATTAGATTTAGCCATCTACTTATTTTATATACTTACAGCAAACAATGAAGAAATCAGACACTTTTAAAGAGAAGACGTGTGGAATTTTTTCTTCAAAATAGAAAAAATCTGAGATGTAAAGTAAATAAAAAAATTCAACGGTACAGTATATTTTGCTCCTTGCAGCAACTGGAATTACTAAATTCCAAATTAATATAGTATTGAAATGCATGCAATATCGCATTTATTTTTTCACATGTTTGAAATGTTTTTGTTTAAATAATTGATTTGAAGTTTAATTTTTTTTTTTTAATAATTAAATTTGCTGGAGACTTTTTCAGACCTCATGGACACAATTTTTACAAACGAAACAAAAAATTAAATTTAATTCGAGTTTTTTTTATTCTGAATTTATGCTTTGTTTAATTATAGCAACCGATCAATAGCTATAGCCTGAAGTGTATATTTTCAGTAGGAGCCAATATTACGCCCACCCGGAATTTATAACTAACTCTAGGCAATAAAATCCAGAAGACCTTTCATTATTATCTGATAGCCATATAAATACACAAATAAATCAAAAACAATTTGAAATTACATAATATAAACAAAACGCATATAAATATATAAACACAGAGACATCTGCTGGTGATTTTTCATTAATATCGGAATGAATAGTCATCACATCAGCAACAGTCTTTTAACTCTCACAATCAATATTAAGCCTCACATTTTTTTTTATTAAACCAGATCAAATTCACCAATCTAATATGTGCCATCCTTATGGGCATATTGAAGACTTAATACACACTTAATATACACTTCTCAGTTGGATAAGAAATTTTGAAAATATTGTTACTTAACTCTTAGCAATTTATTTAACTTCCCACATACGGATGCTAGCAGAATCCTAAAAAACTGGGCTTATCCGATAAGTGACTGCAAAAGAGAGAGTAAATATGATTTACTACAGTTCGTGACAATTAGAAATGACTGAAGGATCAGGCAGATGAAGTGGAACGGAGAGAAGTCCTCGGCGGCAGAGAAAAGTGGTGTCTCGGGTCAGTTCGGTGCAGTAGCGGGGCCCGTGCGCGCACACCTAACGTGCTGGGTCGGCGACTGGGTTCCAAGGAGAGCATCAACAGCAGTAGAGAGTGCTGGAAACATCAAATACATACCATAATGAAAACACAATTTACTCTCAAATTGTATTTGCTAAAAAAGTGACCATTTGCATATAAACATAGCATCAATCACCCTCAACCTATTCAACGTGTTCATAAATAAATATGACATCTTTCATACATTGTTTATAAGAAATCAATGTGAAAGATTCTCAAGTATCCTCACGGACAAAAACAAATGCTGAAATCTTTCATATAATTACGAAATACCGTAAACAAAATTGAATATGGGACGACATAACGCCACAGCTGACGACAGCGCCACAAGTACTATTTTATTATTTATTATTAATTTAAGAATATTTGCAAGTACCAAAGTGAAATGGTGTTCTGCGTGGGCACTGTTTTTGACACTATTTACAAATTTCTAAATAATATTTTTAAAACTTTTTCAAATCCTGATTGTTTGAAACATTTTTTGGGACAAAGTGACACATTACATTCTAAACACATAAAGAAATTTTTTTTTCATTTATTCTTGACTTTTTAAGTTGCACTTACGAGGTTTTGTTATTTTTTCTGTCAGAGGAACGATACATACTGGTGTATGTTTAGCTATGGATTTTCAAGCTAACATCAGAGGGTTAGCAATGGACATTACAGGATGACCTGTTGGCGTCGGAAAAATAACATATTTTTCCAGAAATTGGAAATTGTTCTATAAGTAACATATTACAAAATGTGTTTGCAGTTACTAATGGAATTGTACATTTGTTCAATATTAAAAACAATCAATAATTAATAGCAAAACAAAATTTATTCAACAAATTAAGGCGGCACAGCCGATTCATAAACATGCATAGCTGTCAAATTACATCGATAGATCATGTCCTTTCAAGCCGTGCGCGACATGTCATCTGAGCGCAAATCGAGTGAAAATTACATGTTCGTTACATGTTTATGGTACATACGTTGCTAAAACAGTAAGGTTTGATAGAAAGAGATGGTCGTATATTCTTTGCTTTCGTCCGCGTCAGGTATCCCCACAGAAGTACCTCATGTATCAAAATATTTACTTATTTAACTTTAGACAAATAATCTTATATTTTGTGTTCCGTCTCGATGCCTGGAATCCATTATGAGAGAGAACAGCCTGCTGTTTCGGCACTTATACACGCGTTCCTACCCCCCTGATTCCCTGTTTGCGACAATTTATTCCCGCTGGTATCCCTGTTTCCGGTTACGTCGGCGCAACGGTTTTTCTTTCATATAACGTCGTTGTTTCGCGCCATTTGCACGCGTCTAGACACGCCAACTTTTGTTGTGATTTTTTTTGTGTTTCTATTGCAACCTACCCCCTTAATTTTTGATCCCTAGGTTAACAAACATTAGACTATACAAATTTTTAACATAGTGCGACAGGACGTTGATATTTTAGTGTAAATCCCGTGAATTTCGTCAAACGATTTGTTAACAAGATGGCGGACGAGCAAGCTCCTTCGCCGGTATCCTCGAATGACGGATCTTCTTTCGAAGAACCGAGTCGAAAGAGACGCCGCGTAGCATACGACCCGCGTGTAGACCACCTGCTAAAACAGGTGACTGCTCTGACGGAGGCCTTGTTAGCGGGCGGCGCGGCTCCTGCATCAACAACGCCGCCAACGCCGGAACACGTGGCCGCGAGCGAGCCCAGCGTGGAGGACGCGAATGCGTCCTTTATTCAGCCGCCGCCGAGCCTCAGAAGGGCGAAGAATACGCTGGAGTTCGGCAAGCTCAGCACGGTCGTGAAGGAGCCGCCAGTACCGAGAGCGGACCCGAAGCGGATCGAACAGATCTCGAAGTTGCAACACTTCGATTCCGACGAGTGGTCAGGCGTTCGCTATGCGGAAACGCAGAGAACCTACGCGGCGACTCCCACATTTGTGGAATTGTCGGTGAACGACGACTTGAGAAGGATCGATAACGCGCCGACCCATACTGGCTTGCTGGAAAGATCGCTCGCCGCGCTTTCAAACGCCTTGCTCGCCCAGAGAGAGACCCTGAGAGACGGGATGCAATCGCTGGTGAATTGGGCATCCGAACCCGGCACGGATCTGTCCGCTTCGGCTCTCTTCGAGCGGATTCAGTCGATGTTCACCAGCGATGCTCCGTACAATAAGATTTCGGACGACATCCTGCAGATTGTGTGCGGCAGACGGGCAGAGTGTATACTGAACCGGCGAAAGGCCATATTGGAGGGCTTCAAAGACCCTTTCGTGCGAGAAGGTGCGGCCAAAATCCCTCCAAGCTCGGGATACTTGTTCAATAGGGAAGAGCTATCGGCGTATATCCTAAAGAACGGGGGGCCAGGAGAAGGTGATGGTCTCGCCCGCAACCCGAAACCTGGCCCAACCGTCAACATCTCAGCCCCAGCCGTCAACTTCTCGTCGAGCTCCGAACCAGGGATACCTCCAGTCCCGTAAGCCCTTTCTGCCGGAGCCGAGGCACAGGGAGCGAGGCTCAGGGAACCCGAACAGGAGACCTAACCGGAAGGCAGACCACGGCCGAAAACCCGCTGGTGACCGTAGCCGCAGAGGTAGAAGATGACGCGAGGCTGAACAACCAGTTCTGGGGAGGACGCTTGAGGAGGTTCCAAAGCACGTGGAAGGAGTTCGGGGCACCACCTATAGTGCTGAGAATCCTCAAGGGCGCGAGAATCCCCTTTGTGGCCAAACCTCCGTTAGTCTTCCCCACCAGGCAGCTGTTGAGCAGCTTCAGCACGAAGGAGTCTCGAGACATGTCGAGTCACATTCAGGCCCTGAAGATGTCAGGCGTGCTGGAAAGAGCAGATCATTCTCCGAGCTTCATCTCAAATCTGTTTCTAACTCCGAAGTCGGACAACTCCCTAAGGCCGATATTCAACCTGAAGGCGTTGAATGCCTTTGTGGAGGCGAAACCCTTCAAGCTGTTCAACCACTTTCGGGTCCCAGACTTCCTCCAGCCCAAAGATTGGTTGGTGAAAATCGACCTAACCCAGGCATACTTTCACCTACCAATAGCGGAATCGCACCGAAAGTTCCTGAGACTATACTACCAAGGGAACTTCTCCAGATGACCTGCCTGCCCTTTGGCCTGTCATCAGCCCCGAGAATGTTCGCAACGCTGTCAAACTGGCTAGCGGGACTCTTGCGGAAGAGAGGAATAAGGACCGTAGTCTACCTGGACGACTTCCTTCTGGCCAATCAGTCAAGGGACCTGCTAGCGACCCAGGCAGTAGAGACGGTCAATCTGTTCCAGCATCTGGGTTGGTGCATCAACCGCGACAAGTCCTTATGACAAGTGTGTCCTTATACCTACCCAAAAGCTGGAGTTTCTGGGCATAACTTGGGACACCGAAGCCAACCAGAAATCCCTCTCGGACCGCAAGTGCTCTGGCCTTCGCCAAGTACTGCGCCGCCCGATCGAGGCCGGCAGTTGCTCCCCCAGCAGGTTCTAGGCCTCTTGGGGAGACTCAACATCGCAAACTTCGCCACCCCTCGGGGTCGTTTGCATTGCCGAAGACTGCAGAGATTCAGCCGCCAGCTGCA
>JADDOH010014358.1:0-16735 GCA_016648135.1 Agrypnia vestita | reverse complement strand
AAAAAGAATTCGAAAATATAATTTAGTATATATTACAAGGATTTTTTTTAAAATTAAAAACTATAGAATAAATTAAAATTTGATAAAATAATTAAAACAGAAGTACAGAATTATCGATAAGGAAGATATACAAAGCAAAAAAGAGAAATCAAAAATAAAATATAATATGCCTTCTCAATGATTTTTTTTAATTACAAAACAAATAATAAAAATATTAAATAAGTAAAAAATATTGAGAAGAAGTTCACAGCATTACACAGGAATTCATTTTAGGGTTTTCCCAGATAGTTCTCGTCCTGTGTCAATGAGCCACCCTTTTAATTGTTTTTTTAGAGCATGTGGTCTCATTTTTTTAAAGTTATCCGGTATCAAATTATATATTTTTGGGTCTAGATATGCATAATGCATTTGTCCTAACTTCAAATTCTTTTTGTCAGTTCCTAGCCATCATTTGGTAGACTTTCTAGTTTGGTGTTGGTGGTTTAATTGGACATAACTATGTATTTATATATAAAATAATAAATTAAATATAACAAAAATTATAACAAAAAATAGAAGCGTCGGAAGACCTCCCAAAAGGTGGTCTGATGGCATAGTCCAGCAAGCAGGAAGAACCTGGATGCGAAGGGGGAGAAATAGAGACGAGTGGAAGAAAATGGAAGATGCCTATCTCCAGCAGTGGAGGGAAAAAGGCTAAGGAAGAAGAAGAAGATTATTTCCATACGTTCATTTTTTTAAAAAAATAAGTGGATTTCCATTCAAATATAAAATTGTGTATTGAAAGATGCACTGGCTATTTTATAAGTCACACAGACCATCGGTCAGGCAATTTGGTGATAAGGGCGTTAAAACAAGTGGCGAAATTTATAAAAGTAGTAATTTTTAATATGATTAATCTCAATGTTTTGTTATTTTTTTCAATATTTAAATTGTTCCATTATGGAAATAAAATGCCCAGGTACACAGCGTAACATGACGGAGATTGGCTTTTAGTATATTATTTCCTTAAAATTAGCGAAAAAATATTAAAAGATATCTATAATATTTTCCCTGTCATATCTTCATTAATCGAAGATTCTAAATCGCACATAATTCAATATCCGTTTTACTGAAAAAAATGCAGTCAAAATATAATAGTGTGGTACCGAACAAAAATGGCGATTGAAATGATCCCATCACTATTTCTTTGTGTCGAATTTTGAACCGTTTGAATTGATTAAAATATAAATATTGGAAATGTTATTTTAAAGTGTTTAAGCTATGTTCTTTCGGAACGCTATTTGTAAAATTAATTCCTTGCATGAGTAACTTTCGTTTTCTGACATTTGTATAATGTTTACGATGCATTTGAGATATAATTTATATAGAATTGCATTCGGCTGTCGTCTGAAAGGATATTTTTGTTCACTTTTTATGGGCACTGTTATTGATTTAAAATTTTTAGGCTTAAGGTATATTTTTTTGAATATTTTTGTATTAATGACAATGAAATTATCTTAATACCAATGTAAAATTTAATCAAAAAATTTTATATTGCAGCATCCAAAATCCGTTTACAGTTTTTTGGATGCTGCAATATATGAGACGGAACGTGAATTTTTATCTTTTTGTAAACATTGTATTTAACAACCTACCCAAAAATAATAATATATTTTCCCTCAAACCTTCTGTTGGAACTATTTTTATTCAATTTATAAAAAAAAATATGGTCTTTATATGGAAATATTTAGAGAAAATGTGTACCAAAGATAACTCCATTGCTAGAAAGATTAAATAGGGCTTCGGGATAATATTTTTTTTGTGATAATAACAAAGTACTTTGTTAACTTTTTTTAAACAAATGCTTTAAGAGTGAATAGATCTTTCATAATAAAAATTTAATGCATGTTTAGCTGTAATTTTGGCAAAAAGATTCGAAAACTTTACACTAATTTGACTCTTTAGACTGCAAAAACGTGAATCATGTACTTTAGCACCTTAAGCTGATAGGCCCATATCACTGTCTCTCATTTGAATATCCAGCCTATTCTGAAATTTATTGAGACTGGCTGCAGACACAACGCCCTCAGGAAAACTGTTCCACATATTGAGCACTCTATTGCTTAATGCATGCTTTCTTGGTTTACACGAGAACCGAGACTTGTTCAACTTCAGGTGATGTCCTCGAAGGCCCACATTAGTGTTTAATGCAAACATATCTGTCATATTAGGAATATTGTAGTAGCCTGATAGAATCTTGAATGTCTCGATGAGGTCACCTCTTGCTCGTCGCTCTGAAAAGTGGGCAGTTTCAAGACTCTCAGCCTTTCCGCATATTCCAGGTTTTTAAGACCCAAGGGCAATTTTGTGGCTCATCTCTGAACGTTTTCCAGTAAAACTATATCTTTAGCAAAATATGGATTCCAAATCTGAGAGGCATATTCGAGGAGAGGCCTCACATATGTCTTATAAATAGTTGTGAATAGTGGTACCGTCAGATGTTGGAATGATCTTCTCACCAAATACAAAATAGAGTTAACCTTCTTAACCACACTCGCTATGTACTCACACCATTTAAAGTCCTTGGTAATAGTAACGCCCAGATCCTTCTGCGAGACCACTGACTTAATCAGGCTTTCGTTTAAGGTATACTCACAGAACATAGAATAATATAGAACTAGCATTGCATACATAATCTGTCGCCAAAAGTGAGGCAAATAACCCTGTTTTAGGTCGCACGGTGGGGGGAATGGGCGTGAACAATGCAACAGGGCCGTACTTTGTCAAGCTGTATTTGTTTAATGAATGTTTATATTTTTATAGAAACAAATCTGTGTTATTTTTAATAAGAAAGTACTGCCGAAATTACTTCTTATTATCGTAGATGTTGATTTATTTAAATGTTATATATATCATTGAATTATAAATAAATAATATGTACCTATGCTATGAAAAAACTTGCTAGAGTTCTGAAACAGGGCTAGAACCAATAATCCGCAGATCAAGCGTCATGATCACTACACTACTTAGCGCGTCAAATTTATGAATTATTATGTTATTATTAACATATTTAATATGTCAATGTATTTTATACAATAATATTTATTAAATTTAATAGTGATGATTATACATTTATTATAATAGTATAATAACGAGTTATTTAAAAGAAAAACGTTATGACTCCCATAAAAAGCATTAATGTTTGTATTTATTGTAATTTTTAATGTTTTCATTAATTTTTATTTTTAAACAGTCATAATTTTATTTTTAAAACAAATCTACTTTCTCAAAAGATAACAAAAATATATAACATATATTTTTGTTATCTTTTGTATAATATATAACATTTTTTATATAATATATAACATCTTAATATCAAAAAACCGGTTGATAAAATCGTACTGTATCAATTTGTAAACTAACTTATTGTCCCATAAATAATAATATTTTATTCATAAGTTGCCGCTTACTTTCAATTAGGTATATTTAATTGTTTACATCAAATTTTTTTTAATATTCTCTTAATATTCTCAAACTAAGCCAAAAGCCTGTGCAATGAAAACAGGACTAACTTTCTGGTGTCCTGGAATGGGGTTCGAACCACCGGTCACCAGATCACTAGGCGAGCGCCATAACCACTACACCAACAAGCCCTCAGAGTTAAATCATGTTCCAACTCAGCTTCCACCGTAACTTCCACTTGGTGTACTGTTATTAATTCTGTCAATAGCTGAAGTGCAGCTCAAAATTGTAATGTTTTCTAGTTGTATGTATACATACAAATGAATGAATCGCGCAATTCAACATGACACAGTAATTTTCATAAATTCTCCCAAATTGTCTTGCTGTAGGAATATTGTTAGTCAACCGCCACGGTGCCCGCAACCCAACCGCTAGAAAATAGAACCGCACGGCGTCCGCATGATCCTATTACTATGGAGCCTTACGAGAGCGTTCAGTCGCGTTGCGGGCACCGCACGGTTCCCATGTCACAACAGGAGCATGCATGGATTATATTCTCTTTTCTATGGTTATGGATCGCTTTGACACTGAACTTTTTATTGATGAAGTGGAGAAAAGACCTGTTATATGGGATCTTCAGGGTGAGGATTACTCAAATATGCCAAGAACCAAGCTTGGCAGGAGTTGGTGGAGATGTTTGGAAATGGTGGAAAAAAAGAGTATTTTAAGGAAGTATTTTCATCAAAAATGAACTGACAGAATGATATTTTTGTGTCTTACCACGGAACACGGCCATCGTTAACAAAGTAATGAGCGAATATATATCTCTGATATTCAAAGATGGAGAACGGCACCGGAACTGTCAAACTGACGTATATTTTCACGCGCACAAATCGCTTATTAACCGCGGCTGTGTGAACAGATGACACAAATCGCGTGTTTTGAAACGCGATTATGAAACTGCACGGTTCCCGCTGTGTCTGAACAAGCGCTTAATGTTAATAAAAGTGATATAAAATTTATAAATTATTTTATTTTAATGGTTTATCAAAAAAATCCCCAAAAAGAATTAAAAAAACATCTTTCACACTAGACGACCCCCTTAACAAATAATTTTTGGCCATTTCTAAAAATTTAATTTTTATTTTCAACACAAATTGGTTTCTAAAAGCCATAATGGCATTGATTTCTTGAATTAAATACATCAAATAAATTATTTATTGTTCTTAAAAATTCAGCCATATTTTTGATAACTTTTTTACTTTCACAACAATTTCTTATTAATTTTAACATTTGACATGGGTCTAAAAAAATTACAACTTGTTTGTAGACAGATGCTTAAAAGTTGGCTGTAAATTATCATAGTCAAGTGAGCATCCTAGAAATTTAGCTATTGATATGTTAACGGGACAGCCATCAAAAGCTAATGAAACTACTTTTTCGCCAGCTGCATGAACTTTTTTAAACGTTGATTTATCAAATATGCACGCTGTTGACCGTTAGTTCAATCTAAAAAACTAGTTCCACCAAAAATATACTAGTGGGAGTTTGAAATTCGAATTTATGGCAGTCAAAACAGTTTTTTCCCCGCGCGCTCCCAATTCGTTCCTGTTTCGACAGCATGCGGAGCGCGATCTGAGGATATTCACGAACGGCAACGAATATGATTTGAGGATGGCCCTGTTAAAAGCCGCAACAATCGTAGAACGTGTATGAGAAGATGTATGAATGTGGCCGAAGCAAAAGTGGTGTGCCAGGATAGAAGAGTGTGGCGTTCAATCCTCTCTGCCTACCCCTGCAGGGAAACGGCGTGATGGTTAGTTAGTTAGTTAGTTAGTTAGGCAACGAATATTTTTTATTTATCACGTATTTATACTCATTTGTAATAAGATATGCTGCTGTTAGTTTTTAAAACAGTCCCACTTCGGTTTTTACACGTTTCAACAGCACACTGCACTATTTTAAACAAAAATCTAACAAAATATTGCAAATAAACAAGCAATGTTCACTTCACGAGCATCTGTCGTGAAATGTCGCCATTTGATGGTCAGAAATGGGCATGGTTTCGTTGTTGGTCAAAATGTTTTCCTCAGTTTTTTGGTCACTGCAAGACTTCTATATTATTTTATGTTCTGTGGGTATACTCAATATTTGGGTTATTCTTGCCGACATGGAGAACACAACATTTGTCAACATTAAGACATATGAGCCACTGCTTTGTCCACTCCGATAATTGATTTAAGTCTCTCTGTAACACCTCATGGTCAGTAAGGGGGTTACCGAAATATTTTGTGTCATCGGCAAAGAAACTCACAGTGGACTGGACAGCAGCACGAAGATCCAAAATGTACAAAATAAAGAGAATTGGTCCCAGTACGCTCCCCTGTGGAACTCCACTTACAACTACTTGCGGTGCAGATAGAGAGTCACCCACTCGGACAGCAAAGGAGCGCTCAGTCAAAAAGCTCCTAATCCATTGAAGTAGTGAACCACGGATTCCTAGATGTTCTAGCTTAGCGATTAATCTATTAAGTGGGACTCTGTCGAAGGCCTTTTCAAAATCTAGATAAAATATGTCTATAGGTTCATGGCTATCAAAACTAGTGGTCCACCTTTCTAGACACGTGAGAAGATTAGTCACAGTGGAACGTCCAGGCACAAATCTGTACTGATCCAAATGTACAATGCCGTTGTCTTCCATAAATCTTCGTAGGTCCTCAGCGATAATTCTCTCCATTACCTTACACAGAACTGAAGTTAAGATTATAGGTCTATAATTGGCTGGATTTAATTTGTCTCCTTTCTTATAAATGGGAGTTACCACTGCCTTCTTCCAATCCTCGGGTAGTTTTCCTTCATCAAGAGACTTTTTGTTGTTGTTGTTATGGTTCAAATTAGTTCACGATTATTTAAAAGATATTTGCATTTTTTATATGAATCTATGGTATTCCATTTAGCCGTTTTATGCATTAGGCGAAGTTTGGTTATAATCCCTAAACTTCACCTAGTGACTTTAATTGATCATAAAATGATGTTTTGGATTAAAAACAAATATTAATCATGTTATTGCTGTAGAATCACTAACGTCTGACATAATATTAAGAATCTACACATTTGTATTCATTGAAAAGAAAACATTTAAGGAAAAATAAAATTTATAATACAGTTGTTAACAAAAGGATGCTTATTTTATAAAAGATTTTTGGGAATGCATCAAACATAGAAGCTATTTACAAAGAAAAAATTACATTGGAATTTTTTTTTAATAGAAACAAAAATAGTAATTTTAATTACCAGAATGTATCAATAATATATTCTCGATTTTGGGAAACAAATATTGATACCAGGCGCGTGCAGTATGACTTTAGGACAGTAGGAACTTTGAGTATGACTTTTTCATAAACATATATTTAAAAAAAAATATATAAATGAAATATTTATGTGACTATACATATTTTGATACATCAAAATACAGTAGAGCATTGATTATCCGAACGTCGATCAACCGAATGACCACTTATCCGAACTACCATGCCCGCCCGACCCGCGCGTGCCTTCTCCCTCCCGCGCTACAGTGCTCATGCACTCGTCGCGACTTATTAATTGTACTCGTATGTCACTTCCAAGTAGCCGCTAGTCGATAAACTAAATTTAAACTAAACTAATGCTACTGATAGTCACCGATTGCCCAAGCTTGTAATTGGTAAAAGCAAGAAACCGCATTATTTCAAACTCGATAATATGTCTGCGATGCTTATTGTTTACACTTCGCAAAAGAGTGCTTTGATGGATAGTACATTTTCATGGAATGGTTTACAGAAACTCTTATACCCTTTGTAAAAGCTCATCAATTAAAAAATGATAAAAGAGAGAAAAAAATATTGCTTTTTGATAATGCCCCAACTCATCCATCATGCGACATCTAAAATGAAAAAGATGAGTTTACAAAAGTCATGTTTCTTCCACCTAACGTGACTTCATTATTACAGGCTATGGACCAGGGCGTTATTGAGACTTTCAACGGTATTACAGAAAATAATTGTTACGTAAGTTACTTTTGGAAAAAGAGGAGGGAGAATAATGCCTGATAAGAAATTATAAGAAAATTAATTTGAAAGACGCATCCTACATGATCAGAGCCGCATGGGACAGTGTAAAAGTTGAACTTGAAAAAAGCGTGGAATATAGTTTTGTGTATAGTGGAAAATCCTCAAAGTGTTTGTAAATGAGAAACAGGAAGATATGTCTGAAATGATAGATATGCTAAAAAAGCTTGATTGCCACGAATGTAATGAAGAAGAGGTTCAACAATGGATGGATATCGACGATGAAGATCCCAGGTACCAAATTATGCAGGATAGCGAAATTTTAGACCTCATGACTAATAACCGAAAACAAATTGGTGCTTCTGAAGCGTTTGGTTTGAAACACAAGCTGAAAGTGACCAGTATCAAATATGTGTCCTTAAAAAAGTACGTGACCTAGCCGTTCGTAAGCGGGTAGGCTTGCTTCGGCAGACGAAGATTGAAGATTTTTTTAAGGGTTAATTGTACCTAGTATGTAGATATATGTTTTATTACAAGATTGTCTGCACTTTTTTTTTGATTAATTCCTATTTGTGATTAAAGATATAAATGTAAATATAGTTTTCATTCACCTGTACGTAAATATGTATGGCTGAATCAATACAGCTCGATTATCTGAAAATACCGGTTTTCCGAACACCCACGTCCCCCAATTAGTTCGGATAATCGACGCTCTACTGTGTGTATATAAATATGATATATAGGTATATTTTATTTTGATTTTTTTCCAAATATATTTGGTATCGTAAAAGTCAGGCTGCGATGTTCCCACTGCATGCCCCTGATTGATACTTAATAACATAAATATATTGCAAGTGCAAAACAAATGAATTCATAATATTTAATTAATTCATTAATTATTCATGGATTATTTTACGAGGAAAAGATTCTTCATGTTTTGAAAATTTTATTTTCTTAGAAATTCTCAAAATTTGAAAATTTCTCTGAAAACTAAGCTGTGAATCTATTCCTCTGCAAAGATTGCTATCTTAGTATCTTATTATTAAGGATGCTATTTCAAGTAAGTAAACTTCTTGGACATTATTTTGCGGCTTTTTTGAACTTCTCAATGCAGGACATATCCTAGTTTAAAAGCGTGCTCAGCTGTGTTTGACAGTGTGTATAGAATACTATTATTATATAACATTGTTCCTAAAACAGTTTACCAAAGCTGTTACCAGTTGCATGAAATATTTGAAGGCTATAGAAGTACTAACCAGTTTTGCCAGCCGGGTTTCTGGATTCCTGGACCTTGTTAAATGGATTATAGCGCTGCCCCCTCGGTGGAACTTTAGGAATGCTTACATTCTCCGCTTGGGTTGGGGAACTCATTTCTGAAGTAGACCAAAAACCGCACATGCATAACATACAGACCCTTATCATAAAGTTAGGTGTTTAAGTTTTCTTAAATAGACATACATATATAGTGTTCAGTTAGAGTATAAATGACAACATTTGCAACATTGTATTTTTGATTTGAACATATTGATGACCACAGATTGATAATGGAGCTTTGGAACTAACTGTTCGTTTTTAACATTAATTCCAGTATTGTTGATTGTACAATAAAAGATTTAGAAGAGTTCATGAGAGCCGAAGTTCTTTAGTATAGGATTAAGAATATTTAACAGTATACCTACATCAGTGCTTGCATAAATAGAAGAACACATAATAAGTTTAATATAAAATACAATTTCTATGCTGAATTTTGTCATTCATACTCTTATATGAAATAAATATGAAGCCCCCACAGCGTATTTTGCAAGACCTATGTTAATTTAATAGAGGCATCATTATGTATATTGAAAAAATAAAGTGCTTAGAAAATAAATGGCCCAGCATTAGCTGCGATATATCTCAGTTGGGGAAAGAAGAACTGTTATCCAAGTACTCGTAATAAAATAATAATTTCTTGCAATATTGAAATATTGTTATTAAATATATAATATATTGCTCATCATAACAATACATTGAAGACATTTTTACTGTATTTTGGATTATTTGTACAAGTAAAATACATTAGATATTTTATTTTAAAAACATGAAATATAGATTTGCTCACTGAAGTGAAAACCAATTTTGTAAAGAAAAATGTAAACTTTATTTACTAAGGCAGTTTTTAAACACATCCTTCTTCCTTTAAAACTGTGAAGTTTACAGTCTCGAATTGGCTATTTTTAATAAATTATGATAATTGGTTGTGCGATAAAACACCCATTAAAAAATGCAGTAAAACGCTTAGTGACTGAGTGGCCAGGGTTCAAGCACAGTGGTCCCAGATAAATACTATTTTTCATAGTACAAAAGCTTAGCTCAGTTTGAAAAATAGTAAGAATTTTCATACGACATGTATTTCACATACTCACATCTCTATTTTCAAAAGGAGACAATTCCCACATAGCCATTTTGAAATGTGCTGTTAGACAGATATTGCATTTATAGCATTAAATAAAGTGCCAGAGTTAACTGTACATAAAAATATATTCAAAGATAACATCTTACCATTATTTGATTTACATTATTCCTTTGCATATTGATGCAACATAAAAGGAACCCATTGGATTGCAAAACGAATGCTTCAATATTATATACAATGTTTATTTACACAAAATATGAAAGCTTAATATACACAACGACCTAAGTATGATCTTGCATACGCAAGTTTAGTTGAAACCAAAATAATTTAGAACCCTACCAATAAATAGTAAGAACACACACTGTATAAGCATGTAACACCTCTATTGAATAAAAAAATATTTTTATAATTTGTTACTTAACACCCCTAAACAGTAAGGTTTTCAATTGTAAGGCAATTTTGGTGAAAATGTGGTGGAGTAATTTTGAAAGACATCAACAAATATTAATATCTAAAATCTCTAAAGCTGCATGCAAATGGATGAAACTTTTGTCTCAAATATCACATAAAGCACAAACAAAAAGTTAATATTTCATGCACACTGCAGACCTAACTGATGGACACTGACTTTCTTCGCCAAATCTCTGAGTTGTGAGACCAAAGTTTCATCCGCGTATAAGCAGCCTAAGAAACTCATTAAATTTATTTTTGATAATTTACAAATGTATCTAATTCAATAAGAAAAAAACATCATAAAATATACACATCCATGATGTTTTTCATTATCCTAAACAACAATATTTTGTGACTTATAATGGATTTAATTGATTGTATACTTATAATAAATTGTGAATGATATTGAATATTCAAAACAAGAGTAATTAAAAATTATACAAAATAGGTAGGTACATGAAGTAGATCAAATAAAATAAAAACCTTCAATTTCATCTAGTTGCCGTTGCAGCTCAGCCACCATTAGTTTCATGTAGTCATAACTGGCACAAGCCAGAGCTTTCATCCACTGTTCCATAGAATCCTGGCTCTCAGCCCCCATAATGTATGCTCTTCCCTGAGCACCGTGAAATACAATTTTAAAGCTGAACTGTTCGTCATCTTCTGTCAATTCTAAAGTAGAAATTTAAATTATTATATAATGGCATGTAAATCTGAGATGGCACTTTTAACTTTCACACTTACCGATTGTGCAGCCTTCTAAGATGATGACACCGATGGGTTCCCTGTCCACTTTTTTATCAAAGTAAAAAAGCAAATTTCCTTTAAGAACAAACCACCGCCTTTGATAAGATTTGTTGACTTCTCCTCGTTTGTTCAGCCAGCCTTCCCGGTCGACAGGAGTGCCGGAAGTGGCAAATGAGCAAAGATTTTTTTCATTTATCTTCATTCTAAAAAATTCTAATTACGATCTTCATATAAAACTTTATACCGTTTTCGGAATTAAGACAACATAACAAAATTAAAGTGTGTTTTATAATTATGTTTTCACGTATTTTCTTGTATTATTATTTTATGATAAACATCGTCATTTCTGATGATGTTCTGAAAACAAACAGATAATGACACCGACGACTCATTTGACACTGTTTGACACTGACAGTTGATCCATAGACAAAAATGTTTTTTTTTATCAAATAATTTGTTTATTTATTTATAATTATTAAATAATTTGTTTTTCCGTTTAACTTTGAAGCATAAATTCATAAAATCACGGAGAGCATTTTTCAGGAGAGCAATATTACGGACAGATTTTTGGGAACACAATCTTTCCTGATACACTGATTTTTTCCAGACAGAATATTTGTGGATATAATGATCATATTATATCTGAAAATATTGTAAGTCGGAAAAACTGACATTTTATTTATGCAGGGATTAATATAATAGTCAAAAATAAATCATGGACGTGCCAATTGAAATAGAAACGACCACAATATGCAGTGTAATTCATTCTGTTCAAGGTCACAAATTATTTTTTTGTGAATTTGGTTTATTCCTCCCACAGATTCAAAGCGCGCTTATAGAGCCAGCCACACCTAGGGCAGCGCACACAGGAAACTTAGGCTAGCCCATATATTTTTGATGTGTAACATCTTTCCTCTCGCCTTCCTGTAATCTGTGGCAGTGATTTCGTGAAAATGGACGAAAATGCGTAACAGGAAATAAGACGCCGGGGAAGCGCGCGCAATTTCATTTGACCCAATGAGCGCACGCGACGGAAAAATCATCGTTTATAAACAACGAAATCTGACAGCCGTACGCTAAATGATATTAATAATTATTGGTTTTTTTTTAAACACATATGTGAGAATTACGACGTTCAAGCGATAATTACGTGTTTGACAGAGAATTATTTTCCTTTCGAGGAAAATTAGACGGTGTGGATCAAATCAAAAACCTTCTATCACCTAAAAGATATCACATTTGGACATTGACATACTGGCTTCGGAAATATCAGTTTTACAAACATGTTACTTATTGTTGATATTCAATATGTAATATCTCGAGATGTATTTGACTTATAAAAAAACGAGCGTGCCTTACTGTAGTCGCATATGATGTGTAGTAGTAACATTTGACATCTCACAATTAAAATATCAATTGAGCAGCGACCGAAATTAACCTTAAAATTTAAAAAAGTAAATATGGAAATATTTATTCGAATAATAATATAATAATAATAATAATATAATAATCTAATTAATTGCCCCAAAAATGCCGCTCATATTGCGTGTGTTTCCATTGCCAGCATAAAAAAATCGTATGATTTTTTTAAAGAAACGAGGCTTAACAGTTCATTTTAAAATACATTTAGATATAATTTAATATGTAAATATTATATGCATTATTTAATACGACGATGATATTTATTGATTATTGATTAGAAATAACGAAATACCACATTTTGTTCAATCAATTCTATTTTTACTTCTGGCAAGTCATATCGAAATTGAATTTTGACACATGACAATCACATGACGGACATGACACTTTGACAGGTGAAACATGTTTCGATACATCTTTTCTTTATATTATGCACATACTAGCACCCAGATTACATGGAAATGAACGCGAAACGCATGTATATTTATTTTGAGGTTACATCTTACGCCTAAATTGTGAGGTTAAAACACACACGTCACCTTATGCGTAGTTACTGTTTCTAGGTTAACTTTTCATATAAACGATGGAGAATATATTTGAAAATTGTGATGTCGCTATATCATGCACCCAGATTACATGGAAATGAACGCGAGATGTTACATCTTTACCTAAATTGTGAAGTTAAAACACACGCTACCTTAAATGTTTGTAGCACCGTTTTTGCGTAAGAGACGCTTCAAGGGCGCTTTACAGGTATGACATCCCGAAAAAATGAGTTTTTAGGCTCTTCTTGAAGACCTGCTTCTCCATAGATCGCAACATTGGAGTCAGCTGATTCCACATAGCTGGGCCCGAAAAGTTGAATGCACGTTCCGCAAACTTGGTGGCTCCAGGTCTCCTTGGTACTACCAGCCTGCAGAGTGCCTCCGATTTAGCTGACCGCAGCGTGAGCCGTCTTCCAGTGATATTGTCTGGGATACAGAGGTCGATCAAATATTGTGGTGCTTTTCTTTGAAGACTTTTGTACACCATCAGAGAGTTTGAAATTTGTCCGCAACGGCAGACAAAGCCAATGTAGCTGCTTCAGCATTGAGGATATCCGCGAGAACTTTGCTGCCTTAAAAATAAGCCTCGCCGCAGCATTCATCACTGACCGAAGTCTGTCGAGCTGAGTCCTAGGCTATCCTGCATATATTGAGTTACAATAATCCAATCGCGAGATGACGTACTCACTAATCAGTGACTTTGCAACGCTTTGCTAATTCACGCATATATCGTCATAATCGTAGAACAACGACACACGTGATTTTTCTCAAGTTTGCAGGAGAGCAGTTTGAAGTTTTATTTACATAAATACACTTTATGTCATAGCTCGATAAGTACAAAAGATTTTCATTTGAAACTTGAGTTAGTCATTTAAAGTGGATACCTTTAAAACCTCAACTATAGTCAGCGCAGTACAACGACGTTTTTACACAAGCTGCATTGTTCTACGATCGCAAATCAGAACCGTCGTTGTACGAAGTTGGTATAACAATTAAATTAATGAGAAAAAATACACCTCTTATATACCATTAGATGGCTTCTTTTTTTCACTTTTTAACGATCCAAAAAAGTCAATATGGAATTTTTTGCACATGCGTCATTGTTCTACGATCATGACGATATACCACCGATTGTTGAATGTTAGATTATCGGCCGTATTCAAGCTATTTATTTATATAAATTTTATATATTTCAAATTTACTCCTACCTTTTTTCACATTACAAAAAAAAAATAAGGATTTAAAAATAAAACATTGTTTCTACGAATTACATTTAAGTGATTTGTAGACCTCTTTCTACTTAAGAAAGACAATCGAATTAGTATGTATAAGCCGCGCCGTGTGTTGGTGATTGCTTATACCCGTAAATACCAACACAGTGAAACAACGTGAGTCGTACAAGGCGTGCAAGGCTTGCACATCCTAATTCGTAACACTGTTTCTTTTTTAATGGAGAAGAAATTGTAATGCTTCGAAATGGTGTGTTACTAACTTCTGTCAATTGGCCATTCACACATAGACATTCTGAATTGAATGTGAAGTGAATTTAGGAGTCAAAAGCATATTTAATGAAATGCGTTCCGTAGCAGATGTTTTATGTGTAAACATCCAATATTTTACCCGCGTCCGTCCTCTACCTCCGCGTAAAGGTCGTCCTCCTGATGACGTTGAATAAGTTTTCAACGAAACGTCAAGAATCGTCTCTTGGAATAACATACGGTTCGTATAAAATATCCACAATCAGTTATAGTTAAATATTATGTCTAACGACCGTAATAACAACGTTAACTCTTTAATAATCCAAATTTTTGCCCAAAGAATGAACGCGCTTAGTTGGCTTGGATGTATTTGGACTATTAGAAGGTCTAATGTTTACATACAATTGAATTCATTGTATTTTTAATGATGAATGTGGTTTAGATATAAATGAACATTTTAATTTACCAGTTGAATTTTCAAACAGTATAATAAAGGGAAATTATTATTCTTCAGAAAAATTTATCCGTTGGTGACAGCTTATTCAAGGGATTGTTGAAACTGGTTGTTTTACACAAAATATTGTATTCATTGAGAATTTAAACTATTTTTTAATTTTACCCTATAATTTCAATTCTTTAGTTTATTTGCATGCTTTTGATAACATTTTGACGATAACTATCTTTAAAAACTCTAGGTGAACATATATATAGGTATAGCGTGTATCAGTTTCCTAAAATACAGTAAAATCCCGTTAATTCGAACCCCGATAATTTGAAATTCCCTATAATTCGACATTTTCAAATAAAAAAGTCCCAAATGTTAATTTTTAAATAGATTTACCCCGTTAATTCGAAAATAACGCGGTAATTCGTAAATTAATTTTTTAAAGTTTTAATTAGACTAATTTGAAAAAAATAATTTGATTATTTCGCAAGTGAAAATAGTAAATATGTCAATATTGGGTAGGTAAACAATTGTGTAAGCTGCACAGTAAACACAATTGGCCGCGTAGCGGCCACAATAGCAAAAATGGAAATTTGTCAGAAAGCAAACACAATTGGCCGCGCAGGGGCCATCGCTGGCCGCGGAGCGGCCATCATTGGCGGCGAAGCGGCCACAATAACCGCCCGCAGGACCTAGCAGTAAGCAATCGGCGATAGCCGATTGCTTTCCTGCTAGTTTTACATGATTGACATCCAGCACTTTCATGAAATGTCTACAGATGTCGTTAATACCGAATAAACTGGCGGAGCCTTCCCTTCCATCGCATCCCTACAGGCAGTGTAGTAGGGATGGGTAGATGAAAAAAAATATCGATATATATCGAATCGATATTATAAAAAATATCGAAAATAATCGATGTATATCGAGAAAAATATATCGATATATCGTTTTTCCAAAAATGTAACAAAAGTAAGCGAAGAAAGTTTTTGGCGTCCAAAAAAAAATATGTCGCCAGAAAAAATATATCGAAATAGATACTAATTTGATACTCTAAAAAAATATCGATATTTGATATATTGCGAAAAAAAAATCGACGATAAATATCAATATTTAAAAAAATATATATCGATATATTAGGTCCTTACATATGAAATTGGCGTTTAGTATGGGAGGAACATAAATCCGATTTTTTTTATTATAATATATTTATTTAATCAAAGTATGTACCATTGCTATCTACGCACTTTTGCCATCTCATAGGTAGTTCATCGATCCCTTCACTAAAAAAACCATTCGGACGGGAATCAATAAAACCTTTGAAGGCGGTTTGGACTGCCCCATCGGAGTTGAATTTTTTCCTTTGCAAGAAGTTATCCAAATTTCGAAAAAAATGGTAATCTGTTGGGGCAAGGTCCGGAGAGTACGGTGGATGTCTTAGACATTCCAATTGAAGCTCCTCTAATTTGGTAGCCGTCTGTTGTGCAGTGTGTGGTCTAGCGTTATCATGAAGCAGCAGTGGCGTAGAGCGATTAACCAGCCTCGGTTGTTTAGCAGCTAGCTTTCCCATCATGGTTTGCAGTTGCTGACAATAGACATCTGACGTAATCGTCTGGCAAGATTTAAGATAAGCTGTAGTGAACGACACCCATGCTAGTCCACCAAATGCTCACAAGTAACTTTTTTGGAGTCAATTTTCGCTTGGGGCATGGTTTGGCTGGTTCGGCAGGGTTTAGCCATTGCGATGAGCGCTTCCGATTATCGTACAG
>JADDOH010014357.1:0-28811 GCA_016648135.1 Agrypnia vestita | reverse complement strand
CATACCGTCAAAAAATCATACAAGAAAATGCGGGAAATTATAAAAAAAATTGGAAAAATATAAATGAATGGACGGGGAGACAGAAACAAAATGTCGACATGGATATACTTAAGCACATGGATATTGAAAGCGAAACTATATGCAATAATTTTGCTAAAACCTTTTCTGAAGAAATTGATGGTATAAAACATAAATGCGAAGAAAAGTTCCTTAATAGGCGGACATATGTGACCGAAGTGGATAAATCAATAAGAATAAATAAAATAACACCGAATGAGATAATTAAATGCATTGACAGTATGAGTATAGCAAAAGGTCCAGGAATGGATGGAATTAGAATGGCGGATATACAGACTGTAAAAAAGAAAATTGGACCTGTTCTATCTAAAATGATCAACTTATGTTTGGAAGAAGAAAAGTATCCGGATAAACTGAAAATATCGATCATAAGACCAATATTTAAAAATGGTGACCATTCAGATACAGCAAACTACAGACCGATAGCATTACTATCAAGCATTAATAACATTGTTGAAAGAGTTATAGTTAACAAAATCACATCTTACTTAGACAAAAATAAAATTATCCATCCAATGCAACACGGATTTCAAAAACAAAAAAGTACAACGACTCTCCTTGCAAAATTTACCAATGAAATTAACAGTTATTTAAATGACAAAAAACATATCGTTGCACTGTTCATTGATTTCAAAAAAGCTTTTGACACGCTGGACCATGACACTCTACTCACGGCGATGAAAGAGAGCGGGTTAAGAGGACCAGTTAACAAATGGTTCTCTGAATACCTGAGATCAAGAAAGTTTTCAATTAAGATATCAAATAAACAAAGTGCACTAAAAGATATAAAATATGGAGTGCCAACAGGATCGATAACGGGACCTATGTGCTATATTATGCATGTAAATAGCCTGGCAAATGTAATAAAATACTGTAAAAAATTTATGTTTGCAGACGACACATGCATCCTATATGCTGACAATTGTGCGAAAACAATAGAAAACAATATCCAAAGTGACTTGACTAATATAATAAAATGAGCACATGACAACGGAATCATACTAAATGTTAAAAAAACTCAGTATTTACATATCCGGTCCCCGCGAGCCACACCAAAAAATTTTCAAATTAATCTCATTGGACATTGCTACGAGTGCCTACATACAAACCATACAAATCCGATAAACTGCAACTGTGAAAAAATCCAAGAGGTGGAACAATATACTTATTTAGGTTTAATAGTTGATAAACACTTTAATTGGAAACAACATATTGATAATATTTGTAAAAAACTGAGATCCATGCTAAGTGCATTTCACATGCTAAGACTATGTAGCTCTCGGGGCACACTGTACGCTCTTTACTTCGCGATGGTTGACTCGGTTATCAGTTATGGCGTGAGCAGTTATGGTCTTATCTATAAAACATACATTGATAAAATCAAACAGTTACAATTAAGATTCCTAAAACTTATGGTAGATAATAGAACCAAATGTATGTACAAGGATGATTATAATAAATTATTCAAAGTATGCAAAATATTACCAATTGACCAAAAAGTAAAATATAATATAATACTAGAAGAAATGATAAATAATATTAATATACACACTGACACGCACCATAACTATGCAACCAGATCGACAGGACGAACAATGAGAATACCAATCACTAACAACGTGTATGGCGAAAGGAAAAGAGAATATATTGTGCCAAGAATCTTTAATAAATTAGATAAAAAATTCTTTGAGATGATGCAAGACAAAAAAACTCCATTGGCTTCAAAAAAGTACAAGCTAAAAGAATATATATTAAAGCTATGAACCTAATCTTACATTAATTTATAATTACATATCATGTATCACTTGTAAAAAAAATATGCAACACTCGATAATAACCTACTATCTTCATTATAAAATAAAAATTATTGTCAAATATTGAAGGCAACCATGCCGTAAAACTGCTGTGCAGTTTGGCATATGTTTAATGTAATAAATATTTTTTTAAAATAAATTAATAATAATAAAAAAAAAATTAATAATGCAAAACATGGTATGTACCATTTAGAATTATTGAATAATAATATATAAGTACATGTTATAATAGTCTTCAAATAAAAACAAATATATGACAGTACTGCCAGAATAAAATTAATATTAACCATAAATATTCTAATCAAATTAAAAGGCGTGTTAATTACATAATGATGGCATGAACATGTTATTATTGAAGATAAAATGTTCTTCCCATTAGTAACTGATTTGATTTTTATGAAAAAGTGTAGTTATCTCTATGATTTGAACATGTTCTAATTATTTTTTAGTTCTGAACTTATTTCCAATGGAAAGAGCGTACATTATTTAGTTTAGAGGGCTTATTAACTCATTTTTGACAAAAATGTTAGTTAACATCTTCTTGCCAAGGTGTCTTCAAATATTCAATTTATGAGTGTTATCCCAGATGAAATTTTCGGCTGATGTTTTAAACTGGATTTATGATCTGATATGGATAAGGGTGGTTGAGAGTGGACCAGGGAGGACTATAAATTGGTGGTGGATCCTCGGGACGCCCCTGGAGCACATCTGGGTTAATCTCATAAGGACACCACGCTTTAGGTGAGCTCCAGCAATATTTTCACGTTAGCATTAATCCTGATAGCACTGGCTCTAGGTTGCGCTAATTCCTGCTAGGATCATATCGCGCAAAACTCAACATCAGCAAAAATTTTGTTTATTTAAAAAATTTAAGTTATTTAAAAAATAGAGAATGTTAAAAATAACAGATTAATTCCATGTTTTATTATTATTTTATTATATTCGGGAAATACAACTAGTTAATAGTATATTAGTATATAGAAGAACACTAAAAAATTAGTCAGATATTGCAGTAATTTATTCCTCCATATTGTAAGTAAGAATAGTGAAAGAGAAAATTATAAATAGTGAAGTTGACGTATGGAAGTTTTAATACCAGCTGCGAAATCTATGTATTCTGTTTCATAAGATATTACTAGCATAGCCCCTCAAAATATACGGATGATTCCTATTTAGAACATTCATATAACATTCAATAATTCGATGTGTGGATGTTCTTACGATGGAATTGGTAAACATTGCATTGGGTAGAGTAATCACTTAAACCAGTTCACACAGTTTGTACGCCCTGAGCCATCGCACAAAAGACTTCCATACATGTTTCACATAGCTTCATCTCTGTGAGACTTCTATAATTTATCTAAATTGAATTTTAAAACGTCTGTTTCATAAGGTGAGGATTATTTAGTTAATATTTAACAAAATGGTATTCTTCTTCTTTTTCATTAGCCTTCATTTCTCCACTGCTGGATATAGGCCTCTTCCATACCATTCTAACCTTTCTTGTTATTTGCTAATTGTAGCCATTTATTTCCCCCTACAGCGGCTACATCGTCGGCCCATCTCTTTTGAGGTCTTCCGATGCCTCTTTTATTCTCCCAAGGTCTCCATAATATTTAACAAAATTGTATTAATCAATTAAAAAAGACGTACAGAAAAGTCAAATTAATGAAAAAATATTTAAACCGCCACCGGGATTTGAACCTACGGACCTCCATTCTATCCGGGAATGGCGTGTTATCCAATTTCGCCACGGCAGTCTGGTAAGTTAACGAAAAATTTTCGACCTTATATGTAGTCTCTTTTTAATTGATTAACATTTTTATTCCATTTTTAAAGCAATCCGCTTTTTCAAATCCTGGCAGCACGGCGAAATTGGATAACGCGCCATCCCCGGATAAAATAGAGTCCCGTTGGTTTGAATCCCGGTAGCAGTTAAAATATTTTTTCGCTAATTTAATTTTTCTGTATGTCTTTTCTAATCAATTAATAAAAATTTCTTTAATAATTCACAAAACTTCATTCTGAACTTGCAAAATCACAATAATAATGTGTTTTCTTTAATAGTTAATATTTGTTTCCCAGAATTTTTAATAATGCACAGCTTATTTGCTTTTATGCGCTAAATGCCACTGAAATGTGGAGAATTATAACGCGGTTGTTTTTGGAAAAAAAACATCGAAATAAAATATTTATGTCACAAATTATGACGTTATATTAAAATATGAACAATTTTAATATAATAATATCGCTGTCCGTATGTCCGTCGCTCCATAACATCCGTTACGTTCTGGCATTAAAACTTTAGACAATAAGAGTACGAGTGTGATTGTGTATTGACATTTTTATATGATTATTTTATTATATTTAGTTTAAAGTTAAGGCGAATTAAGTCAATTATAAAACAAATGGTTTTCTACTCATCAATTTTCAGCTTCAAAATCCTGCAATTATTATTTTCCGCAATTTTTCATGGGGTTACGTCTGGCATAAAAATAATTGTGATGGGAATTTTACGAGTTTTTTAATTTAATTGTTTTTTTTTTTCAAAATATGCTTACGTAAACTTCGTGTTTCAATATTCCCACTACTCCTACAGCGACATACCTACTTGGAATACAGAATAGTAACCTGATATTAGAAGCGGGGTATCCTTTGCATCTCAATCTCCTGACAATTATTCCACCTACCCACCCTACTATTCATCCCTCATTACCACTTAAACTAGTTATAGATTGGCACAGCATAATATACTAATATAATCTCTAAATGGTGATTCATTTAGAGATTATATTGGTATATTATATGATTGGTACAGCATAATATATCATACAATCTCTAATTTTGCGCATGCGTATTCAGGCATTTCTCTCCCAATTTATTACCATTAAACATAATAAACGTTTTGATATCTAAGATCATAAACATTTGATAAATACCAATGGCATGCACTTTGCGTGGTTGCGCTGCTAAAAGTACTATAAAGAAATGGCAAAAGAGATTACGTATAGAATTCCTTGTAATATGTCACAGCACTATAGCATCTAGAGTTATCTACAACATTCGGTAAATGCCTGGAACAACCGAGGAGTGGCGAAAACCTTCTCCTAAACACTAGAATAATCTATAAAGTTGGAAAATACCAGCATTTACATATAAATAGAGTAGATCTAGGCCTCCGCGTGGTCATCGTATTTTGACCGTTCGTTCAGTGTAAAGTCGGCCGCGACCTGCAAGGTTATGGCTAGGATGGCCAGTCGCTAGATAATCGAAGCGATAAATAAAGCGAAATAACCAAAGTGGTGAAATAAATTGATGCGACTATTATGATATATTGCAAAATAGTGTAGATTAAAGAATAGCGTTAAGTTTAATAATTCGTTAATTTGTGTATTTAATAATTAATTAATAATTAATTGATAAAGGACTTATGAATTTTTTAATTGATAAATGTCTAATGAATTGTTGCCTCCCGCAGCCACCCCACGTGACAATACTTAAGGCTGTATTTTCATTAAACCTTGAAACTTTAAGTGGTTAGGACTCTCACCTCGTAACCAAAGGTGCGAACTTTACTCCAGACCAGCAAGTTAGTCCTATTTTTAAAAATAAAAACTCTAAGTCGTTAAGTGGAAGATCAAAAACATTTAATAATGCCAAATTAATTCCAGATTCAAATATATTAAAATCATAGAATAAAAAATTGTACAGAGATGAACTAAACCCGTAAATGAGAGAAGACTGGATCACAGCGAAAGAATGTCTCCCCTCGCGTATATTTCAGACACATTTTCCTGTAGTTAAAAACTTTTTTGGTTTGACCGATGTGTTGATGGAGGGGAAAGCAGAAGTGGTTGATTTGGATCACGATTTGGGTGAAATCTACCTATCCTCATCATGATTGTCCTTGTTGTTCCTTCTAATCTATACCTAAATATCAACATTTCTTCTTCATTATCAACAAATCTTTGCCGCAAACGCAAATATGTCATCACCGCAAATGTAACAATTAGTTTTATCTGTGTCCCGCTCTATTTTGATCTGTCTGCCCCGCTTGATTTGAACGGTTTTTCCGCCGAATCATAAAACAATTTATATTCCCACTCACTTACCGCACGCATCTAGAACTTTATTAAGAGTGAAAATGAAGAAGATTTAAAGACGAGAAATAGCGGCATTCTAATAATCACGCTTGTCATCCCCGTCAATTTACAAAAGGTAAGACATCATTCATTGTAGTCTAATTTATACCATTTATCTTGGCTATGTCTTTTCCTCTGTCACACATCATCATGCGCATGTATTATTCTTACATATCATGCGCATCTATCATTCTTGCGTATCATGCGCATCTATTATTCTTGCATATCATGCGCATCCATTATTTTTGGATACCATGCGCATCTATTGTTCTTGAATATCACGCGCATCTATTATTCTTGCATATCATGCGCATCTATTATTCTTGCATATCATGCGCATCTATCATTCTTGCGTATCATGCGCAACTATTATTCTTGCATATCATGCGCATCTATTATTCTTGCATATCATGCGCATCTATTATTCTTGCATATCATGCGCATCTATTATTCTTGCATATGATTGCGCGTATATTATTCTTGCATATGATTGCGCGTATATTATTCTTGCATATCATGCGCATCTATTATTCTTGCATATCACGCGAATCTATTATTTCTACATACCATGCGCATCTATTATTCTTGCATAATTAAATCCATTAGTAAACTAAAAATGTTTTTTACAATAGGCATTTTTCTTTTCATTTAAATTCCGCTCAAACTAAGTATTTTCAAATAAAAACGTATTCTTATAAAAAATCGCGACTTAAAAAATTAAGAAGTGTGTAAAATTTATACGCCAATTATAAAAATATAGTCGGACAATGTATGAAGAACAGCAGTGATATTATGATTTTTACAAAAATTAGCTTAACCCAAACATGATTTACATTTCAGCATTTGTTTTACACAAAGGCACTTCATTCTCAGACGAACTTTTCTACATCACAAAGTCATATATTATCCTTGCAATTAACATTTTATCTTGTTTATGGATCCCTAAAAAAATGTCTGAAAATGCATATTACTTCCCTTACCGCTGATTAAGGGAGATTAATGGCTGCTAAACTATTATATTATGTATCATAAGGTTTATCGCGCCAAGGCACGGAAACCGTCAAGACTTGGGAAATATATTACGCAAGTTGTTAAACACAATATAGTTTGGCTGAAATTTGTTCAAAAACTTAACATGATCTCATACAAACCATTTTTGTGGTACATGTGTAGTTTCTGGAATCGCGTGCCCAGCGTTACCCGGGAATCAGATCAAACAATAATTGTATTATCTGTCCGTTCGTCCGTCCATCTGTCTATACCCGTAACTTCGTGTAACGTCCGTAATTTTCTTCGAATTCACGGCTAAAAAAACGAAATTAAACGGCCGGAGATGGGGCTTGAACACCGGGCCAGCAAACCCGAACCGGTCGCTCAACGCATATTGCTATGGCCGCCTCTCCGTGGAACGCAAAGAAGATATTATAAATATATACTAGGACTTAGCTAAGACGCGACCTACGGCTAAGACGATGAATTTCAATTCATTTCAATTCAATCAATTTATTTAATAATATATACATTACAAACTAAGTGGTCAAGGCATACATATTATGGAAGTATATATCAAAAGAAAAATATTTAATAAATTAAAAATAACATATAATGGTCAAAGGTTTAAGAGAATCCCGCTTCGGAAAACCCCCTCAGACACATGGAGTATATCAATACCCAAAGCGATTTTGTTCAGCATAGCTGTGGCTCTTCCAACAGGCGCAACCATCGACAGGTTGGTCCTGTATATTGGAATGTGAAACAATCTATGCTGACGATGTCTAATGTAATTATCAGGAACATACAAACCAATGCTCTGCATAATTTCAGGATTATCGATCATACCGCGCAACAATCGATAAAAATGTGTAATCAAATACACATTCCTTCTAGTCTCTAGACTATTGTAGCCAAGCATACCCTGGAGGAACTCGGTTGGGTAAAGCCAGGGATTATGCCCGTACTCTCTCATGTAGAGGTGAAGTCTCAGGTGGAGATTTCTCGGAGATGGCTCTGCAGAAGCTGTTGTTTTTCAATACAGCTCAAACTTCACACAAGCTTGGTTTGGTATTAGCGAAGGGAAAAACTACATTTCAAAATGAAGACTACAACACACACACATATTCACCAGTTTGAAGACTACAAAGTGTACACTACAATTGTAGTAAAAACTACTTGAAGTGAAGTAATTGTAGTACTACGAAATGAAGTGAAGTAATGAAGTAATTTTAGTATTAATGAAGTGAAGTAATGTAATGAAGTAATTGTAGTACATTTTCCAGAGATTTCTTCGTTTAGCTACATCAACTTCCCAAAAATGTATTCATTCGATTCCAAAATTTATCAAACTATGGGGGGGGGGTTGTTACAGTTTCCAGAGATTTCTTCATATATCTACATCAACTTCCCAAAAATTTCACGTAAAAAATGAACTATTTAAAGTATGTTTCTCATACTTTCGATAACTTTGAAGTGTATGTACTTTGTAGTGTTCGCTTTGAAATGAAGTGTACCATTTGAAGTTTATACTTTCAATAACTTTGGTATTTGTAGTTTGTAGTGTGCACTACACTTCAAAACGTGCGAAGTGTGCACTTCAATGTAGTGTAGTACTACATTGTAGTAGTGAGTACAGAGCGGACCCATCACTATTTGGTACCAATGCGGTCCAGCAGTAGAAGATTCGCTACGTTCACCGGAATGCATCCCGGATATCTTCTAAGAAAACAAGGACTTCTGAAAGCTTTTCGGAACAGATTAACCTGCCCGATGGTACCAGCGCGCGGCTTTTATACCCTTCCGCGGTGGTGGAGGAGACGCATTAGCGATAGTTATTAAGGGCCGGGCGGCCCAGTCAATGACTTCTCGGAAAGAGTGGGAATTAGGAAAGATGTTCGACCAGTTCGAAGCCGTTCATTTAAGCCGACATTTTAAGATGCAACGAAAGGTGTGCAACATGCGACGTAATTTTTTGTATCATGTCGCGACTCACCTATTTAAGGCTAAGATAATAGTTTTCAAATGATATTTGACCAAAAGCAATTCTTATAAATAACGTCATTTAGTGTTTAAAAATGCTGTTATGAATATTGCGTGTGTTCCAGTTGCAGTAATTGTCGTCTCTTCTCTCTTTGCTAATGTACTTTGCATAATACAATTGTGATCAAATTCATAATGTACGTTGGAACACTTTTTGTACAAGCAAAATGAAATCAGATACGTGAGTACTGTATCTATACCTATAAAACTCAATGTCTGTCTGTCTGTCTGTCTGTTCTCTATACAAATCCACACCGTTTGTCCGATTCGATTCAAATTTTGCAAACTTATGCTTCGAGACCCGGCGGGTAACATAGGCAACATTTCCTCCCTATTCTCATACCCCTTCCCCTCCCCCTGTCTTATTTTCGTTGCAAATCTATACCGTTTGACCGATAGGACTCAAAATTTGGAAACTTATTCTTTAGGACTCGGCGAGTAACATAGGCGATATTTTCCCCCTATTCTTATACTCCTTCACCTCCCTTTGACATATTTTCGATGCAAATCTGTATCGTTCGATCGATCGGATTCAAAATTTGGAAACTTATTCTTTAGGACACGGCAGGTAACATAGGCTATATTTCCTCCCTCCCCTTTTACCTTTTCTCCTCCCCCTGATATATTTTCGATGCAAATGTATACCATTCGAATCAAACCTTTGTTTCCTCCAGAAATTAATTTTCAACTTAATCCTTAACCAGTGCAACGCCGGGTACAAACAGCTAGTTTAATATATATTTTCGATTTTTCAATCGTTAATGGAGCCGTTAATCTATTTATAGCAATTTTGGTTTATGTTGTTCATGCATGCGCATTCTGTCCAGTTCTTAACTGACTCATTTTCTCAATTTTTATTTTATTTATTTATTTATTTTATTTTGGGGAATATTAACAGCAAATCAACATCATAACAAATATAAAATAATGGTTTTAAAATTATGCCAATTACAAATTTTCTACTGAATATAGTAATTTAATTTAACAGTGAGTGGAGAGGGTGGAGGGGAATGTGGGACGGGAGTAGAAGGGAAGATAAATTGTACGAATTAGTTTGGGTGCGGTTGTGTAGATATTGTTTGTTTTATGATTCTTATCGTTGAGTTGAAAATGTCAATGTGGTGATAGTTTGTGTTAAATGAATTTGTGGATCTGTACATAAAGGAGTTTTGTTTTGAGTTGGTCTTACAAAAGGGGAGATGAAAAGCAGGTGAATGTCTGTTATTGCGAGTTTGGATATAAAATATGGCATTAAAATGGACTTTTATCTGTCAATTTGGTGGGTATATTCTAAAGGACAGTAATATTTCAGTCCAACTACAACTTGGGACACTTGAGCACGAGTGTAAAGCCATTTTTGGAGGCAGCCATATCCCTGCATCTTATCTATATGACAGAATTCATTCATCTCGTAAATTACTGAAACCTACATAAACCTGATATTTGATCACACTTTTCTTATATACGTAATGTAATTTTATGAATATCAATATAATTTTCGTTGAAAATTTTAATTGTAGATAAAATTTGCCATTCAAATTTCTTCACAATTTCTCGAAGCCAGGGGTCGACACGGCTCACCCAGCGTTAAGGGTGGAATATAAGCGGAGCCTCGAGAATTTTAACGGATAGTTATTGATACAAGACATTTAAAATCAACCGGGTTTAGTGTCAAACGGATCGGAATATTAATGCTTTGCCTTCTGATTACATTATTCTGGCAGGGCAAGGAGATGAAAGTCTCTTTGCGATTCGAGCCTCTAAAGACAGATGAATCAAACAGAAAGATTTAGAAAAAAGCCATATTTTGAAAAAATATTTAATTATCACCGGGATACGAACCCGGAACTTATAAAATTCGAGGATCTGAGATAAACTCGTTAACATACGATACTAATAGCCTTATCCTAATTATATTAATTTCGTTCTCTGTCCGTCTGTCTGTTGTCCTGTATATCCATGTGTCCGTCCGTCGTAACTTCGTGCAATGTCCGTAACTTCTTTATAGAATAGATTTTTTTTTATAAATAAATACTTATTCTTAAGGAACCGACATGTAAAAGTACCATCATTTTTGACAGGTTTCTAGTTATAACAATATTTTTATATACTATTGTGTTTTGCTATTACTTTGTGGTTATTCATTATAAATATGATCCATGACAAACTGAGTCAAATCGTTTCAGTGGGTCACTCTTTTCACTCTCGTCATTTGTGGGTTTGGTGAAGTACAAAGAACAATAAAGGATGGTTCAGGGTTCGCGTTATATAGTTAAAAAACAAAGTAACGAAATGTTATGTATGTTAGTAATATAACCACTAAAAATTGCTTTTTAATCTACCGGTTTTGAGACGTAACCTATCTCTTTGTCAGGACAACCAGATATGTATCACTAAACACCACAACCATAGTATTATTTACACACCAACACCTTCATAAAATACTCTTTACGTGCGTGTTACTCCAACTAAAGGCCAACGAGCGCTAAGTTTCTTATCAAAAAGGATAAGGATTTGAGTAGAAGAGAAGAGAAGGGAGCCGGGGTGGGGTCTATAGGAGATAATAATAATAACTTCTCCGAAGTTTTTGCCATTGAAATTTGTTTTGTTACAAACTAAAATTTTAATAAATAAATCTTAATTGTATTTAAGTCACCTGAGAGAATCATATCTTGACAAAACCGAGGAATACACAGTAGTGATGGGTCCGCCCTGTACTCACTACTACATTACATTGAAGTGCACACTTCGCACGTTACTTGAAGTGTAGTGTTGTGCACACTACAAACTACAAACACCAAAGTTATTGAAAGTATAAACTTCAAATAGTACACTTCATTTCAAAGCGAACACTACAAAGTACATACACTTCAAAGTTATCGAAAAATCGAAACTTTAAACCTCTGGAAACAACCCCCCCTCCCCCTCCCATGGTTTGAAATTTTTTTGGAATCGAATGAAGAAATCTGTCTGGCGACCTTTTTTTTTTTACTTTGGAGAAAATATCGTCATTTATCTTAAATATTTTTCTCGTTGACCTTTTTTTTTGTTTAGCTCGTCAAATTTTTATTTGGGAAAAAAATATTTACTTCACTAGTACTACATTACTTCATTTCATTACACTTCACTTCATTAATGCTACAATTACTTAACTACATTACTTCACTTCATTAATACTGCAAGTACTTCATTACTTCACTTCATTTCGTAGTACTACAATTACTTCACTTCAAGTAGTTTTTACTACAATTGTAGTGTACACTTTGTAGTCTTCGAACTGGTGAACGTGTGTGTGTTGCAGTCTTCATTTTGAAATGTAGTTTTTCCCTTCGCTAATACACAGTTGTTCTGGTCGAAAATCTAAATTGTCAAATCATGTTGAGAATGTTGGCAACCACTGCACAGAGGGTTGGGTTCCTGTGTCTTCAGCACGTTCCAGAGCACTGATGCATTACAGGAAGTGCTCAAACAAGTGCATCTCCCCTTTTGTTTTTCAATAATTCTGAGATACAATTTCCCGATTCTCGTTCTATTGCGATAAATTTAAAGACGAATTTCTCTTTATCGTCTCTGTGTACGTTAACCTTTTGAATAAATTTTATTGGTACATTAATTCAATTGATATATAAATAAAGGGTGTAGTATTTATCTAATTATCTTATTTGGAAAACTACTGCTAGACTAATGTATTAATTTATATAATGTATTTATCTAATTATCTTATTTGGAAAAATACTGTTAGACTAATGTATTAATTTATATAATGTATTTATCTAATTTAACTTTTTATTGTATTAATTTAATTAAAATATTTGTATTGTTTCAATCTTATTTAAATTTTTATAATGTACTAATTTATTTGAACTTTAAATCATTAATTAATTATATATACTAATGAGTACCTATTTTCGAATATTTTGTTGTAAAATGAAATATATAAGTTGCCCTAAAACAGGCCAGCCTAGTTGGGTAGTTACATATTTTATCATATGATTGTATGATAAACTATTATTGTATAATTATATTTGTAATGTAATTTAATGTAATGTTATTTTAAATAAAATAAAATAAATTTAAATTTAAATTTAAAGTATATGCTTATAAATACAGGGAAATATATAAATACCTACAGCTAGTCCACAATTAAAGATAGATTCCTGCCTTAATAATCAGTCGAAACAACAAGCAACAATGTTCTTATATCAATGGTTAAGCGACTTTCTGATTTGTCTTCGGTACTATACATATACAAAAACTAAATAACATCGAATATTATAATTCGTTCGCTTCACTATAAGATAATTTAAATGGAAAAAAACCTGTCAAAAAAATATTTTTCTAATTTTTGCAATTTTTTAATAATTTTATTTGACCTTTATATTAGTTATTTTCATTATAGTCCAATATTTAACAGAAAATCAGTCAAAAATACTAAAAAAAAAATGTAAACTTTAAATCGCTTGTGGCCGTAACTACTGATATTAGGATATTGTTGCATGAATATTTTTGACTCGTAATTTGGGCAGGATAATAATAAAGTAATAATTTATTTTTTTTAATTTTGCGTATTAAAATATATGTAAATATTTTCAAAAATTCTAATTGAAACATATCTAGAATTTTCACATATTTTCTAAGCTTTACTTCAAATAAAATATATTCTTCCTATCTTATTAACCCTTGCCATTTCATTGAAGGACTTCGTTTCAGTACATTTTCATTACGAGCCACAATCTACGAATGGGAAGACATGTATCATATGAGAGTTACTTATACTCATCATCACAAATGATGATAAGTTTAAAAAAATATTAAGGAGCGTGTAGGTACTCATTATGCTACGATCAGCTTTACATTCGTTCCTAATATCTTCATTTTTTACTCTATCATACATGGATTTACCACACATACATCTAAGGGACCTCATCTCCACTGCATTCAATCTACTTTCGTTCCTCTTCTGCCAGCTCCAGGCTTCACTTCCATACATTAATGTCGGTACCAGAACTCCATTATGTACCGCCAGTTTTGCCTCGGTAGACATATTTCTATTAGAAATTATTGCATTCAAAGCACAGTTCACCCATTCCCGGCAGTCACTCTCCTCTCTATATCTTTCTCAATATTCCCTCTTCTATCGAACATACTTCCCAAGTACACAAACTCATCTACTTGTTCCAAACATTCATTGCCTACTAATATTTCACACGTTGTCGTAGCATAATACAAAGAATAAAAATAGGGTCGCTCAGGTGGTTTGGGCATGTTGAGCGAATGAATGAGGAAAGAATGGTAAGAAAGATATATGATGCAAGTGTTGACGGCGCCAGAAAGAGAGGGCGACCACGGAAGACGTGGCATGACCAGATTAACCAGATACTGGAAGATGGTTCTGTTAGAAGCCTGAACAACCGTCGAGCTTGCATGCGAAGATGTATGAATGTAGACGAAGCGAAATTTGTATGTCAGGACAGAAGAGTATGGCGCTCTATCCTCTCTGCCTACCCCCGCGGGGAAACGGCGTGATGGTAAGTAAGTAAGTAAGTAAGTAGGTACTCATGTACGCGCGGTATAAGTTATAATTCTTCGGCGTGGTTTTGATAATAGATATTTACATATGTATATGTTAAAAATGTATATAAATACAATAGTACGATATCTAGGGAGATTATTAATGTAATTGAAATTTAGTTAAATAATTAATATCTGTTTCTGAATTGTTACAAATGTAACTACTGATTTGCGATACTTAAAATGTGAGATAAATGTGAGATAAGTGTAAAAATAAACGAATCGTCTTGCGACGATTTGAAGACATTCATCTTCGCAGCATCATAGGCATTCAAGACGAATCAAGGAATCATTTCAATGGATGCATTTTCAATAAAAGTCCAACCCTTTCTTTATCCACTGTCGTATTCAAAAGGTTCGAAACTATACAACTTTTACAGCCGCATTGAATGTTGAATGAATGAATATGTGTTTTGTTTTAAAAATAAATATCCAATCGTTTTTGCAAAAAAATCGACTATCACATGAAATTCTAATATACACACTTTAATCGTAATTCAATAAACAGTTTTAAGAGTAGCTTGTTGGTCTTGTGGTTAGGACTCTCGCCTCGTGATCCAAAGGTCTCGGGTTCGAACCTCGCTCCAGACTAGCAAGTTACCGTATTTTCATAGCGCTAGCATTTAGCTTAGTTTGAAAATAGTAAGAATATTGATGTGACATGTATTCCGTGTTCGCATCTCTAGTTAAAAAAAAAAAAAAAAATTTCAATTCAATAACCAATCATTCGTCAGCTTTTGAATTAAGCGTTTTTATTATTGGTACTCGATTTAAGATGTTCAACAATACATTGTTATAAAGCAGTCCTGGAGGTGATAACATTATTTTTCAATAAATTATTTTTTTCATGTAAGTGTGGTGAACTTGGTCCTATAATGATGTGACTACACGCATTTGGTTTTGTAAACTTAACTAACCTGTAACATTTGTATTATAATCCCATGTATCTTAAATCATCCGAAATAAATGTCAATGAATATACCTACCTATTGTAAGTATCTATTCTTGCTACCTTGTGCCTTTCTTTAATCACGTTACACAACACTCTTATGTACATCACGACAGATGTAGAATCTAACATCTTCATCACACTCTTCATCACATTGATTTTAAAGTAAAATGTATCATTTTAAATTATTTTTCAATTTATTTTTACATAGCTTAAATTTTAAATTGATTCAAAAGTCTGGCGTCAAATTTTGTGCCGCGTTGTATGAAAAAGCAACCAGTTTTATATATTTTTGTTTCTTTTAAAATTCTCTTTGCTTGTCCTAATTATTATTTCAGTGCGCGTCACACCCCCAGCGGGTAGTAACTAATAAGGGCAGAAATGTTTTCGTTCTAAAGCCTACCGGGGGGTTGTTAAGGGTTGAACAATAAACAATCGCAGTAAAAGTGTATATCTTGAGATCGGCTATAAAGGCTACATAAAGTTACGCAGAAATTAAAGCGATGTACTTTTTAAACCTAGCCTTTAATTAGCGAAAAGAAGCAAAATTCTAGTTAAACATAAAAGGCTAGAAAAAATTAAGTTCATTCTAAGAACACAATAACTGGATTTTTTCTACTAGATATTTCACAGAGACCAAGTTATTTATATGGAAAAGTATGCCAGAAAAGGACGGCTTTATTTAGCGTTTACAGGGCTTACGACCTTGCGGCTTTTGGCTTACGGCTTCCACTATTCCATTCAAACTACATAAATAGAATATTTTTAAAAAATATATAGATATGTGGTTGATCTCAAGTGAGATCAGAACGTAAGATTTACATAGCACTTGGTTTTTTTACGAACGCCATAATACGTATTAAAAAGTGTAACTTCTACCCCACGTATATAAATATACGCACCCAATTTTTGATTTATTAAATCCTTGTGATAAACCCACAATATTTCAGTTATTTATCACTCATTACCTTAGTTTCGAATCTTCCTGGATCGAAACCTACCACAGCGCACGAAGGTATCCGTTTACGAGGTTATAATTTTGCCTATGGATACCCAATTTTTTTTTTATCTTGATACATCGATAGGAAAAGGGGCCACATAATATTGATGACACGTCACCTTGTATGCGTTCGAGTTTGACACATTTCCAAGAATACACATATTCTAACCTAGAAATTAAACGTCAAAAATAAACATGCCTTCATAAATGTAGTGAGAACAGAATTATATAAATATAAAACAGAATACTATATAACTATAAAAGAAATCAAATATTTATGAATATTAATATAAAATATGGAAAATTAAAACAGTAGATATTATTGAATACAAAAACAATAGTGAAAGTAAAAAAAATATCTAGTAAGTAAGAAAGGATGTAAGTAATCATAATATGTATAGATAGTAACATCATGTAGATAGATTGAATACCGAAGCAAAAGAAAAATTAAAAGGCCTATATGTAAAAAAGTATATGCATGTTCACGTATATTAAAAAATGAAAAAAAATCTTCTTCTTCAAATGTAGCAAATTTATTTTGTGGTAACATAATTTTAATTGATATAAATTAACTTTGTTTAGTGGCTGATATATTTTAAAATAATTTAGAGAAAAGAATTTTTAATAGTTCTGCTTTATTATTAAAATATGTATTTTTTTTGGAAAAGATATGTTGATGACATTTTATGTATATGGACTGGTACTGAAAGACCATAGAAATACAAAATTCTAGCATAAATTTTTTGGATTTGAATATTTCAATTGTTAATAATAAAATTGATTTTAACATATTTCGTAAAGATACATATACAGATATAGTTATACACAATTCTTCTAACCATCCATATTCTCAAAAATTGTCAACTTTTCATTCAATGTTAAATAGATTAATTTAATATTCCATTATCTGTTGATAATTTTAATATTGAATTAAAAATTATTAAACAGATCGCGTTTAATAATGGTTATGATAAAAAATTAATTGATATTATGTTAAATAATGAATGCACAACACACTATTGAATATTTTTCGAACAATTAACAGACAATTTAACCTGCGACGTTTGTAAGAGAACCTGTGCTCTAGAATCGACTTGTTCTCAAGAGGTCGCACTGCTGATGGAGATATAAATGGAAGGCGAGGGGATCCTCGTCTATGAGGTCCAACGAGTTTCGAAAAGAGCAGTCCCTCTTATTATCATTATTTATTAGGTAATTCACAATTATGTAAAAGAAGAAAATCAAAATCGACTCAATTTATTTTATATTTACAAAGCGATATAATATGTTATTTTAGAATCACATTGCTAAATGGTAATGTCTACCGATGAGTCTACCATTTAATTATAAATTCGAGTTTACGTTTACCGCGTGGCTAATCTTTACACCATCTGACTTGAATTAAGTTAATCTAAGAAACGCACTTAATAACGTTGATCCTTTGTGTAAAGCACATTATTGAGTATAAAAGTTTTTAATCATGATTTTAAGTTAATTAACTTATTTTATCTTATCTTGAAATACATTTACAACCAACAATCATTTAGTGTGCCTAAATATGCAGGCTCGTTTTTTTTGCGAGGAGACAGGGGGGAGGAGACGGAGGAAATGGAGGAAACGGAGGAGATGGTGGAGATGGAGGAGATGGAGGAGGTGGAAGAAATGGAGGAAATAAAGTAGATGGGGATGGAGATGGAAGTAATGAAGGAATGAAGGAATGAAACCTGAACTTTATTTTTCAAGCTATTGAAAATATTACAGGATTTTTTCGATTTAGGCAATTGAAGACAATAAATAAGGTACTTAGAGAAAATTAAAGATATTAACTTTCTTAAAAGATTTGGTAACACCCACGTTAAACCCCACCCCTCTCACTCTATCTCCCTCGTAGATTCCTGATTGTTATGTAGGCTAGTTAGTGCATGCTTGTCCTTGACAAGATTAACACGCACGTGACAAATATTATTGAAAAGTTAGCAATACTATGGTTGTGGTGTACAGTGTTGTGAACATAGTAGTGCAGTGTTGGTCCTGACGAAGAGACGGGTACGTCTCGAAACCGGTAGACCTAAAATCTGGTAGTGGTTTATACAAATTCAACTAACACTCTTTAATTAATTTTAAACAAAATTCGCTTTCATGATTCGAATTGACGTAAACATACTAAAAAGTAAAACAGATGCAATAAAATCGGCCACGTTAGTATTAATCTCCCGGACGCCTCTACGAGCAAAAAATAACAAAATATGAGTACTACGCGTTTGTGCGCAGTGCACACACACACGGCGTATAAAATGTGAGAGCGAAATTAATCTCCCTGTGAAATTTATTAGCGTTCGTTTGCAGGCGATATTTCATTCGACGCCATTTAAAAAAAATTACGAAATGGATTGTAACTCCCAATTATTTTTAAAACTCCTTTCCTAGAAATGATTTGAGAGGGAGAAAAATAAAACTGTTTAATAATGAAATGAAGGCGATTTCTATTGTTTGAAAATAATAAAAGAAAATTTCAGCATGTTCTGAAAAATCAAACCTCTTAAGGGTATGAAAAATGTTATCCAAGCTCATGTTAAAAAAAATGATTACGTAGGCGATTGTATCCGAACAAATTTAAATTGTAATATTTCTCGTGTTTCTGTAAAGCATAAATAAATTATGTGATAAACAGAAAATAATAATTTTTGACGCAAAAATTATATTACTGATTCATCCAATTCTTACTCAAACTCTTGTTTGTAAATTTTTATATGCATGTTCTGAGAACACACTTACTGGATTTTGTTCATAGGGGGATAATCATTATCAAAATAAAACGCAAACTTTGATAATGATTATTAGATATAAAATCTACACGTTTCGAGAACAATTTTCCGTTCTTTTCTGTCCTTATATATATATATATATATATTATTAAGAATGTTACTCCATGCGGTCGGAAGTCGAACGCATGGAGTAACATTCTTAGGAATTTGATATAATAATCAAATTCCTAATACAAATAATATTAATAATAAACCGCATATCACGATGGAAACACCGAAGCAATTAGAAAATCCAACCTTTTCAACATTGTATAATGACGATAGTAAAGTAAATATACGGATCACTAGAAGTAGAGCAAAACTCATTAGCAGCGTCGCTGGAGAAACCCACTCCTCCACAAACACCTGACGCAGAATTTCTCAAACTTTCACTTGACGGACCCAACGGTTGTACGCTTTTTGGAGAAGCAGCTCATCGACAAGGCGCCCTGAAGATAAGCAGTAAGATCTGTTCGAAACATCGGCAGACGACTTGTCCTGACGACCAGAATTTGACGCGGGTTTCCCCCAAAGTAGTTAGAACTAACACATATTGTACCCGTGAAAGCCTTCGATTTAACATATATATATATATATATATATATAGATATATATATCATGATTATATGGAGCGCGCCCTTTTAAAGGTTATCAGATTTTCTGTTAACGATTGCTGGTAGTTGCTCTCCCAGAGCCAATTGATTGTTGGTCTTGCTTAAAAGCACCGAAGCGAAAGCGCACACAAGGTCGCGTGGGAATGCACCTTTAAGTGTACACGTGATCCGGAATAACACGAGCTGTTTGATTACGCTAACACCGCTAATGGAACACCGAAACCAACGTCCCGTAGATCTAAGTTCAAAAGATAGTCGTGCAAATTCGGTTACGTATTTTTGTCACGGCGTGGCTCAAATTAAGTAAGCAGTAAAATTTATTTTCTGGGTATTACATGGATTATTGTATTTTCACATATTTTTATCCTAAGTAAGTTGATTAATATTGTCATGGGTCGGGGCTACGGGGACAAATGAAAACACTGGAATTTAAGTAATAATGTTTTTTTATTTAGTGATTAATTCATTATTAAATGGAAAAATCACTCAATACGAATTAAACTTAAAGCTTTTCTTTAAATCATACTATTTTGCAATATTTCACTCATATTTAATTTCTGTGATTTTATTACTGGGAATACATTCGCCAGATAGTTCCATCCAATTCTCGCACGTAGTAATCGCACTTATTTATTTATCCAATTACGTAAGAACTCCGAAAATTCACATCTGGGCACATCGGCCGTCGTCTTACTTGGCATCAATCGCTGATTTTTCGGACTCTGGAGAAGCTTATTTTTCTTTCTAGTGTTTTGGAAAAGTTCCATTTCTAGGCTGTTCCAGATCTCTCCCGAATATTGTAGAGTGCTGTTCTAGAACCTTCCGTGGTGTTGTTCCAAAGTGACATATTACAAGGGTTACAATATTAAAATTTGTCTATCAACTAAATTTTACATTTTACAATCAAGATTTTACATTACATTCTGTAATCTATAATACAATAATAATCTTATAATAATTTTAAAACTTAATTTAAAATTCACTCAGCATACTTTCATTCTTCATATTTTCCGGCAGATATGATGAGAATCATACATTTTTAATCCTCTTTACATTAATCAATTTTGTGTATAAGCTTTTTTATTATGTGGTTATCTTATTCTATTCCTATTTCTAGCTAACAATAAAGGATAGGATTAAAGTTTCACGCCTGGGTAACCTGGGTGCTACGGACATTACCAGTAAGTTGGAGGAAGGCCAGCTGAGATGGTATCAGCTCATAGTACGGAGACCTCCAGACCACACGGTAAAGCAGGAGTCATCCAAAGGAAGACCAAAGTACGTTTGGATGACTCAATGCTCCAAAATCCTACAGAGAAACGGCTTGGATAAAAGCGATAAGCAGAACCGAAGAAGATAACGAATAGCCTAAGAATGAGAAAATCCAACCCCAGTAGCCACTAGCCACCCAGTAGCTACTAGCCACACTAGGCTGTTGAGGTCGGCTGAGCCTACCTAGGCAATGAGTTGGGATAATGCAAGGAAGATGATTCTCTTTCTATTTCTAGTTTTATATTTCAAACAATATTTTGACATTTTCTTATTAAAAATTGTGTGTACAAATATGAGAACATTTTATGCAATCTTTTTTTTTATTTCAATCCTTTTCATTCCTTCAAGATCTCTTTTCATTTCATCAATTCTGCTGTATTTACTTTTTTAAGATAATTCTCATTTTCCTGTTTTGCATCACATGTAATTTCTTGAGATTTCCTTCATTGGCTTAATACAACACTGTACTAAAATAGTTTATATGAGGAGTAATTACTTGAGTAATTTCTCTTCATATAATTTTTTTACAAATATTAACTATTTAAACTTATAAATGCTTGAAATGTCTTCAATTTCGTGTTAAAAATACGTCCAAATCTCACTAGTCCAGAATATCGGGACACTTGTTTTTTTTTTTAATTTTTTCTGTGATATAAACTGCATTTCTGTTTTAAAATTTTAGTGATGGATATTTTAGGAAGTTTTTGCAGGTCGTGGAACGAATGAGTGATCGGTCGTAGTTGAAGTTTATTTCTCCCACAGTTAAGTTCCGGGAACTAGTGAAGGCATACAGATAAAGAAGCAACACTGATTGACTCTCGACTGTCTGATTCACTGTTAAGGGACAAAGTTTATGTAGCCCGCTAACTCTTTATACGTTCCCCTTCCAGTCGGAAATCTTATCGCTGACCTTTGGATTTTGAAAGTCTGATACACGTGTGGAAGTAGTAAGCAAATCCAGACAACGAAAATAATTAGACAATGAACTGCTGACGCTGTGCGGACATTACCCCCGCAGTAACATTAAAACCAAAGGAAATTGGAGTAGTGCAGTGTCCTCAGGAAGTACTTAGGTCAGCAAATCCAGACAATGGAAACATTTGAACAATGGACTGCTGACACCATGCGGACATTGCCGCTACACATATAATTAAGCCACATATGTATCTTCTTCTTTATTATGTTTTGCTGAAGCAAGACATTGCGAATCTTTGCAGACTCACACGAAAGTCATTTTACGGGCATACCGACTATAATATTTATATAATATTAATAACTTACATTATACGTCAAACACGCGGGAGGACCAATTTTACAGCTCCTGGCGAGGTTGTTTACTGGCATTATAAAGAATGGGCAATTACCGAGTAATATGACGAGGACCATAATTACACCCATTCTTAAATCCAAATTATCGGACTCAACCTCCCACGAGAGCTACAGACCAATCTCGATTGCCACAACCATCGCGAGATTATTCGAACGCGTGCTGCTAGATCAGGTCGAATCCAGCATGGAAACTAACGACAACCAGATGGGTTTCAAAAAACAGACCTCTACCGACGGTGCAATATTTACTGTAAAACGGACACTGGAGTACTACAGAAACAAAAAGACGACTTCATACGCATGTTTCCTAGACTTGAGCAAGGCTTTCGACAGAGTTTCTCACCCTTTACTTTGGGCAAAACTCAGGGAAAGAGGCATACCATCGGAGGTAATACGTATCCTTGACTCGTGGCACAGACAACAGGAAAACCAAGTAAGGTGGAGAGACAGTCTTTCCGAACCTGTTCACATGACGAGCGGCGTCAGACAGGGAGGGTGCATGTCCCCAATACTGTTGAACCTTTATATGGACGAACTCACTCAAAGGCTAAACAACGCGGGGGTAGGCTGTCACATCGGAGGACAGTGTCTTAACAACATCAGTTATGCTGACGATATGGTACTGATGGCACCGTCTATAAGAGGACTACGCATTCTTCTAAAGGTCTGTGAAGTGTTTGCTGAAGAAACAAACATGCTCTATAACCCTAATAAAACAGCACTGTTGGTTATAAAGTATGGTCAGGGCCCAACAAGTATTCCTCCAGTTACTCTGAACGGTGTGGTCCTGAAGGTGACCGAAAGAACAAAATATCTAGGACACATAATTACAAATAATCTAATGGACGACGACGATATTGACAGGCAAAGACGAGCTCTCAGTGTGAAAGCGAATATGCTGTGTAGAAGGTTTCGTCTTTGTAGCACCGCTGTAAAAAGAACGCTCTTCCTTGCCTTCTGTGCAACGTTATATACATGTGAACTCTGGACAAATTATAAAAAGAGCAGCATAGAAAGACTTCGCATACAATATAACAACGCCTTTCGTATGATGTTTGGCCTTCCCAGATATTGCAGCGCTTCCGGTATGTTCACTGAGGGGCGTGTTCCCAACTTTGCAGCCCTCATAAGATCCAGGGTGGCAGGGATGAGGGAAAGGATATACAGCTCCGGAAATATCCTTATCCTGGAAGCCCGTCTTATTCCAGCATCCAGCATCGATGCACACTGGAGAAAGATACTGGCCCCGCATAATTGACTTGCCATCGCTCGCTAAAGCCGATATTTTACCATATATTTCTTTTGATTACTTTTAATACTTCTCTTCTATTTTATATGATTTTACTATTTCTCTTCTGTTTTATATAATATTTTTAATGTGTGTATTTTCTTTTATATGGAATGTGTGGGATTGCACGAACCTCCCCACATTCTGGAATAAAGCTATATTTATTTATTTATTTATTTATTTATTTAACCTTGCCGTAGAAGGTCATTAAAGCATGTTTTTTTCTGAACTGGATATTCTACCACATTCATTTAACACTTTTCTCGAAAATTAAAGTTTTATAACGTTAAGATAAATATTTTGATATTTTAAGACAATTGTGTGGTAATGCGAGAGAAATTAACCACCTTTATAATAGCATTCCATGTATTTTGTATAATATTTTTGTATTTCAGACAATACACTGTTCTTTAACCCTCGATTTAATAACTGAAATAAGGAAGGAATTGATTATACCCTGAAAGTGTATAAAATAAAATAAATTAAAAGAAGTTTAATCTTCAAAAACATGGATATTGTTATTTATTTAACAGCGTATCGTATGACATTATTATTATATCCAGTATAAAGAATATTTTTCAAAATGATACGATTCACAAAAATATTTTTTTCTTTGGACACCTAACTCAGCTCTAGTAATTATAATTTCATCCCCAAATTTTATACAGTCGCAGTGTCGCGTACAAACAAATAAGGGTTGCAGACTAACTGAATGATAAAAGGGTAGATATTTACGTATTTCTACTACTCAATCTCGCTTTGTCTAGTTTAGTATGCCTAAATGGAAAATCAAATATTGACTAACTTTTAACATAAAATGTTTATTCAACGAGCAACCCGGTAAAACATGGCTCAAAAAATGCATTAGAAATGAAAGCGTTAGAATTACATATACTCTTTTTTAATCTTGTGGTGATGTCTCCAAAACGTTTTTGAAATCAATATTTATTTTCATTTTATTATTTTTTTAAGAATTCTTAAAATTATGATTTATCACTAGTAAAACACGTGAATAATATATAGACTTATAATAAAGCTCCGCAATATTAGATTTGATTATTGATTAATGATTATTGTATTGTCATCCGAAATACTGGTTTTTACCAAATTTTAGAACGATTGTTCATCAAAAAGGGGGTAAAATATTGAATTCAAAATTTATCCCTATCCCTAGTAGACAGACAAGTGAAGCTTTATAAATTAAAGCCTGCAAAAATACAAGTATCCAGGAACACAGAAGTAAAAATAAAATAAACATGAAAATAATATGCAAAACATTATAATGTGAGTTATAAAAGCAAAGGCAGCAATATCAAAAAGAATATTAATGCAGTCATCGAGAATTACTAATTTATAATGTACTGAATCTGACTTTTTATAGAAAACATTGCCTATAAATTTATGGAAAACATTATTTTGTAAGGGATAGACACATAAAATCTAGAATTCAAATCATTTTAAATTAGTAATCCTCGGTGACTGCGGTCAATTTTTTTTTTTTCACATTGTTGCCTTTGCTTATATACCCCACGTATATGAATATAGAAGAGTAATTTAAAGAATATTGAAATAAGTAGGAACATAAAACTAATTGTCACATACATTTACAAGATACCACAAACAATTAACTAACAATATATAAACACAATTTTATGATAAATAGTTGTGTTTTATTTTTGTAGCTTTCTTATGATTGGAGAAAATTTCAGATTCATTTAACAATTTAGTATTTAACAATTTTTATTGTCTACATATTGGTGAGATGAGATTAAAGTGAGCGATATAGATTTCAAGTCGTAACTATTGAATATATTTCAACGTGTCATAGTAACCGTTGTTTCAGATTTTAGTACTTTATTTTATTCACATTAATTCTCGTTAAAAATTATATTATTATTTGAACGAAATTGTTTCTTAGTCTCGAGCAAATAAACAAAAATCTGCATTTATTCTTTTATATCGCATCTTTTATCAATAGTTTTCATACGATTGCAAGTTTTTGAAGTAAAATATTTAGATTGATAGCACCATAAGGCAAAGGAGCTTAGGAAGGCTAAATTTAAGATGGAGTTACAACGTCCTCAAAGACGTATCTGCCTTAGAGGTTCTGAACTGGAGAGAGCTGGCACTAAACCGAGATGAGTGGAAGAGGACTCTTGAGGAGGCCAAGACCCACCAGGAGTTGTAGAGCTAAGAGTGATGATGATGATGTGTGAAAGACATTAATTGTGGGTAATAATTTACCATCAACATCAGTTATTATTGTAATAAAAGAGCCAGTGTGTGTGCGTCATGTAACGTTGTGCCTGACAAAATCTAAGGAGAGTATTTCACGATACTGTCATACTGTGCTTTTCACTTAGAGCTGAAGAGCTTTTTCGGTTTTTTTAAATTGTGGTGATAAAAAAATATTTTTTGTTAGATTTGTCTTAAAAACTTTCATTTTACGATCACGTTTTACGACGGATAAAATAGTTAATTAAATAAATAATTAGACAAATTAGAAGGTTTTGAAATAAGAAAAAGTGTTAATAGTACATAAATTGAATATTATAAACAACCAGGTCCTTTCTAAAAACAGTTAGGTTTAAAAATAATTATGTAAGTAGGTATTTAATTATTACTCATTTTTCATATATAACTTTTATATTTTGACTGTCTATACTTGTTCTACATTGTATCCTGACGAAAGGGCCGCGGGCTCTGAAACATTTTTCAATACATAAGTGGTGAAAACAAAGTTCATTTTTATTAATTATATTAATAAAATTAATTTAAATACTAGTTTTATTGGATAGAACTAGTTTTCATACTCACTTTTGAATGTCTGTACGAAAGCATTAAAAATGCATATAAGAAGCATGCACCACTCATACGATCACCAGCACTGGAATATCGTGGTAATTAACCTGAGCGTTTTTTTATTCCAGCTCCAGGATACAAGTTTACCATCCTGGACTCTCAAATTTTAAGTGGGTCGACTAGGGTTAGTTCACATTTAAATTTAAATTAAATTCAATATTGAAATAGTACGAAAATTGTATGTTCCCTAGGTGGGTCACCGTATAGGGTGTATGAAAAATAAAAGTTTTTCTGTTTTCTATCTGGCACAGCAAGAAAAGGGTGGCATTGGTGTTTTTAGCCTACTTATAATATATTTGACTGTAACGAATACATATTTTGTAAAAAATAAAAGTTAGGAGCTGTTATAGCAAGGTTAAAAACGTTACAAAATGTGTGTCAATAAAACAAATTAACGTTGTATTGGAAACATGTACTTTTTCCAAGAAAATGATGAATAAAATAAAAAAGTACAATTCTATTATTATTATAATAATATTAATTCAAATAGCGCGAAAATCCTTCAGCAACAAATGTTTGAAAGAGAAATGGAAGCTCTTGATCATATTTCTTCAATTTTTGCTACGATAATGTTACAACAATCTCACACCTGTAATGAAATATAATTTTCCATATAAACTTATCAGAATCTAATCTTCTTCTTCCTACCTTATTTTAGTGCTCTAATCGTCAAACGCACATTGATGATCAATGCTTGGAGCTATTGAGGTAATATAGTATACAATATAATATTGTATATACTACTATATATTATATTAATATTTGTGATATAGTATATATATATTATATAGTAAGACTTTGCATGGTCTTGTGGTATAGGACCACTGGCCTCGTGATCCAAAGGTTGCGGGTTCGATCTCAACCTCCAGCACTAGCACAGTTAAGTAACAACATTTCATAGTACAAGCGCTTAGACTTAGTTTGAAAATAGTAAGACATTGATGTGACACGTAATTCCAGGTTCACATACTCTATTTTTTTAAAAAAAAAAAAAAAAAATATATATATATTATATTAAAAAGTATATTGGTTCTTACTCCACTTTAAAAATATATTGAGGTTTCATTACCAGCGGTGACATCTATGTACACTTTGTCATGAGAATTACAAATTTTCGACCATGTCTACGATCGAAAATGATTCCCTAAAATATTTAAAATAAAACAAATATAAAACATAATGCAACTCTCAAAAATTTGAACGTTGCATTGTGCACAGTTATCACTTTTGCCAGCTAATACAGAACATACGCCCTGCGGCTACCCTATGAAAATTTCCATGTATGTTTTCTATGTAAATATATTCGTATCTGTGTCATTTAGATAAATTATTTTATTTATCTAAATTACAATTTTTTTTCGAGAATTGTTTTAAATTGATTAGAATTTTTTTTCGAAAATTGTTTAAAATAATCGAAACCTTTAAGAAAATTACTGCGTGGTCACGACAGAGAAAAGTCGTATACTACATTCGTTTCTGTTACTAAAGATTTCTCGTTCAGAAGACATTGCAAATTTCAGGCTTTGCGGCCAAAAAAACAATTGATCGTCATAATAAACCGTGCAAAAGATGTTCAAGAGCTATTTGGAGGCTGTTTTTCCCGTTGGACGGAACGGAAATAAAAAGTTTTACGAGGAAATCTCGCGTTCCTCCCGTAAATTATTCGGCGTTTTTGAAGAATCGTGAATAATTCAGGCTAATCGCGCAAGTTGGGGCTCGCGTGATAAGTAAAGCAGATGGGCCCGCTGCCTTCTAAGGGATGAAGGCTGGAGGGTGCGGAGCCGATAGAATATTAACAAACAAGGGTTACAAGGCGGTCTACCGCCCGGAGCAAGTGTGAATTAGGTGCCAGCCGCAAGGTTTTCACAGACTCTTTCCGAAAAACACTTTTAAAATGCAAGATCACTGAACGAACGTGCGCCGTGGTCTAGGGTGAAGACACTCTCTTAGGCCCGGTTGTTTCAAGTTCGATCAAAGTAAGCGGTCGATCAAAGCATAGATTTTTACGAAAACGGATCGTCTGATTGGTGGAGAACGTAAAAATCTATGCTTTAA